>JAIUZE010007439.1:0-43782 GCA_022085475.1 Heliosperma pusillum | reverse complement strand
AGGTCAATATGCTTGATCAGGTCGAGACCGGGTTGGTTTCGGGTTACTGATGGGTCGAGTATTTTATATTGTCGTCTTAAATTTGAAAATTAATCGGGTCAATGGTCGGGTCGTTATGTTAAATGATCACTTTTGAACTTATGAATTATAATATTGGATTAGAGGAACTCGATACAAAGGATATTTCTAAAATATAAGAGTATAACACTATAAAAGTTAATGATTGTATAATTTCACTGAACACTTATGTTGCTCGACCTCGGTTTTAAGTATATGACATGAGTGCCTATCGAGTATCCAGTGTCGGATTCGCCTATATAATATAGATTTTGGTCTAAGTTATGGACAAAAAATAATGTTTTTGGTCTAAATTAATCAGTTATTTATGTAGTTCATAGTTTTGAACATTTGACATATGAAGTATGACAAGAAACTAAATGAATTACATATGAAATAGATTTTATTTATTATCTTGATGGTGATCCTATGTATTTAATTTTGAATAGGCTCTATTAGAATGGTGTATTTGAGGTTTGGATTTTAATATCATAATTAATAACCGTGGTCGGATTGTATGGTCATAACTCATAACTCTTTCTTCCCTTTATTGTTTTCAATGGAGCCAAAACTAAACACTCTTTTTCTCACAAAGCGTTAATTTAAAATTTTCTACATATATCACTTGCAATATAATTATTAATAAGTTTAACTAGGAATATAAAATACTAAATTTACAATTGATTATTTATTTTAAGATTACATTTTGTTTTGAAAAACAAAATGAGCGATAATTTTTTATATCAAATTTATTAACAAAAAAACAAACTATAAAGGAATTTATATTCTTAAAAAAGATTATTTGGCTATGAGTCGGGTCGAGTTTAATCGGGTTAAAACGGGTTACATGTCGGTTCAGTTCGGTTTGGGTCAGGCCAGGTTTGTGGGTGAATCGGGTTTCGGATTGGGTCGGGTCGAGTCACAAGTCAGTTCGGGTCATATCATTTCAGGTTCTATCGGTTTGTCGGTTAACCTTCGGGTCGGTTCAGGTCGGTTTCAGTTCAGCAAATTTACGGGTTCTATCAGGTCGGTTTTCGGATAAGTCAGGTCGGTTCTTTGAGTCGGGTCACCTTTTGCCAGCTCTAAGTGGGAGTAAGTTGACTTTATTAATGTCCTTTAATGTTCGCGGTATTAGGCGTTTTGGTCGTGGCAATATGATGGCCCTAAATAAACGAAGAGAAATGACGAAATTTGATGCTCTAATCATTCTACTTGTGTTATCCTCTTTTTCTTTAAATTTCATCATATAATTGTTGTCTCATCTATAAATTTAGCAAAAAAAAAACCGCAGTGTCCATAAAAAATTACTCTATCCGTTTTGTTTATCTTTGCTTTTGGTACAAAGACCAATGATAGGGGAGAAGACCGTTTGTAACATTGTAAGTAGTGTTATTGGATGACAAGTTAGTAAATGTTGCGACTGTATGATTAAATTACCTATGGAAACATGCCTAATATAATAAATGTAAACAAATAATTAAGATATCCAAAAAATGAAAAGATATACAAATAACTGAAAAAGAGGAAGTACTTTGTAAATATAACCATACCATAAGATATTGACACACCAAAATGACACACAAAAATGAACACGTCTTTGACTCTATTATCAATGTGTAAAACCAAAAAAATGCGCTGCCAAGAGACAAACAAATAGTAGTATAAATTCGGACTTATTTTTATACTCCAATAATAAAAATTGGGTTCAAATTGTTATACTCCACATATACTCTTTACTCTTCACCCCAAAAGCTTCAAACAATCTTCACATTTATTCATACTCACTACATTATCTCATAAGATATTGTGGCAATATCTAGTATTACTATCTTCGTCCCAATTATTTGAGAAAGAAACAATGGCGTCCGTAGTACAAGAAGTTAGGAACAAACAAGTAGTGTTGAAGAACTACGTAGTCGGGTTCCCGAAAGAGTCCGACATGGAGATTCGGGATTCGAAGATTACCCTTAAACTTTTAGAAGATTCGAATGATTCCAGCATTCTTCTTAAGAATCTCTACTTGTCATGTGACCCTTACATGAGAGGTCGCATGAGTACCCATGATCGTCCTTCTTATGTTGATTCTTTCATCCCTGGATCGGTATATTCTTGTTAATCTTTCATGTCCATTTCTCGATTTATTTCCCTTACTTTACGTATTTTTCTTTGAGACGATAGTAATTACTTCCTCTGCAATAACATGTTGTTCCCATTAAACTTGTAAGGTTAAAGTTTGCAAACTTGACCGTAAATGTTAAGAAAATTACGAAACATTACGATATATAAGATATAAAGTTATTACAATTGCAACAAAAAAACGTGGTCACTATGTCACCTAAAAAACAGCGAAAAGTCAAACAGAAACATCATGTAATTATGGAGGTTGTACTTTACCAACGTCAAAATAATTGTCACTCTCACATACGGAGTACTATATATCTTCATTTCTTTTGACATGTGTACACCTCTTAGGAGGAGTGTGCGTGCTGCCTCGATATCATATAACGAACTTGTTTAGTAATAGTGATTGTTGAATATTTTGCAGCCTATTACGGGTTATGGAGTGTCCAAGGTTATCGAATCCACTCATCCTAACTACAAGACGGGTGACTTAGTATGGGGACTTACCGGATGGGAAGAGTATACTCTTATCACGTCCCCGCAAGAGGCACAAATGTTTTGTAAAATTGAGGATAAAGACGTTCCTCTTTCCTACTACACTGGCATTCTTGGTAATCTTCTATATTTCGTTATAATTAGTCTTTCGTTAAGCGGTTTTACACAAACAGCATTTAAAACCGATCCCACTACCAAGACATCAAGACTCATAGTACTAGAAAAGTAGAGTTATATGAGTAATCTGTTTTAAAATATACTTGTGTATGACCGTCTTACCTATATCTGATGAGAACTATTTTAGACTTGCTTTTGTAATGTTCTCCACTTCGGTAAGAAGAGTTGTTGTATTTGTCTCTTTGCCTTGTAAAATATCAAGCAACTAGTTTATATTCTGTCTTATGTCTTATGTCGTTATGTAGGCTTGCCTGGTTTGACAGCCTATGGTGGGTTGTATGAGCTTGGGTTGCCCAAAAAAGGGGACCGTGTATTTGTCTCGGCTGCATCCGGGGCTGTTGGCCAGCTGGTTGGACAATTCGCAAAATTGGCTGGTTGTTACGTGGTTGGAAGCGCAGGTAGCCAAGAGAAGGTACGTTATTGCTTCTGAAATTAGTTAAGTCGATTGGTCAAGTACGTTCGGTCATTTGGTTCTAATCTCGGCTCACAATTGGATATTAGGTTGATCTATTGAAAAACAAATTTGGATTTGACGAGGCCTTCAACTACAAAGAAGAGGACGATTTGGATGCAACATTAAGAAGGTAAGATTATCTTAATCTCGTAGCATTGTTGTTTAATTTATCGCTATAAATGAATATTATTGGTTTCTTATTCTATGCAATCTAATTAGATTCAATGACTCGATTTGTTTAGGTATTTTCCCGAGGGAATTGACATTTATTTCGAGAATGTTGGAGGGAAGATGCTTGAAGCTGTTTTGCCGAATATGAGACTCCATGGCCGTATCCCAGTGTGTGGAATGATCTCACAGTATAATCTTGTCGAGCCGGAGGGTGTCCACAATCTATTTAATCTGGTTTCAAAACGTATCCGTATGGAAGGATTGCTGGCTTTCGACTATTATCCTCATCTTTACCATAAGTACATGGAAATGATCTTGCCGCACCTTAAGGAGGGTACGATTTCATATGTGGAAGACATTGTTGAAGGTTTAGAAAGTGCGCCCGCGGCTTTAATCGGTCTTTTCTCCGGCAAAAACGTTGGAAAGCAACTTGTTGTAGTTGCTCGTGAGTGAATTTCTAAAAAGTTTTGATTGTTGATGAACTTTCAAATTGTTTGTTGTACGATAAAATCTAGGGATATTATGCGGTGTAATCCTGCATTTTTTGTTTGTCTATGTTGTTTACTTGTTTCCCTTTTCTTTTTTATACTCTACCTTGTAACTAAATTTCTTAATTATTTTTCCATGTTGTCCTCATTTAATTCTGCATTAACCTCATTATTTATCAAATAACCGTACTTCGACATTTATTCTGACTCATTAATGTATTATCACCGTCTTCTACAAGATGCATCACAAATCACTTTTAATATATAAGCACAAACTACTACAAAAACCTTCGTTATAAATAATGGAGATTCCATGAATTGTTAGTTAGATTCGTATATTATTTGGTTTGTTAATGGGTAATTTGACGAATTAATAAGTAATTGAATAGATCGTCTAGTAATTGGAACAATAAATAGATGGTTTAATAAATCACCTAAGAAACTTGTAACAACCCGAAAAATGCCAATTTTTCTAGTAAAAATATTTACTAACACTTTTCAGTAGAACTTAAGTTTTAATATAGGAATTTTTGTTCCGAGTCTTATTTTGAAATTCCGCGTTCGTATTTAGAACTTTTGAGAGATTTCATGAAAAGACCGTTTTTGGTCATCTTTGACTTTTCTTGACTTTTAGACCGTCTTTGACTTTTCCTTGACTTTTTAAAGTCGTCATTGACTTTTTATTTATTTTTAAGTCGTCTTAAACTTTTCTGAACTTTTAAGTCATTTTGACTTTTTCCGACTTTTTAGTCGATTTTGACTTTCGTTGACTTTTCCCGACTCGTCTTGCGATTTTGAAGACCGAAATTTTATTTAAAAAAATTATATTTGTGATTTATTTTTATTAAGATTTATTAGGATTTATCATAATTTAATATAATTATTTTGAATTTATTCGGAATTTAAAGAATAACGTTTACGGTTTTAACCGAACGTCATTTAACTATTCCCGACTCATCGTAAAGCGCGAAACAAAATCGAAACTCGACTTTGGCATGCGTCACACGCGCGTGTCATCGCTTTCCACTCACCATAAGATATTTTAATTGTTTTGAATAAACTAATCAAAATATCTAGATATTTATTAACTTTATCGATCAGTTAACGAAAATTACGCAAATCGTTTACAAAACTGAACCGACAGTCACCATATCACACGGTTTTTCCTCTCTCTTTGACCTTGATATTTTCTTTCTTTTCATTACAATAACATAATATCTTGATATTTAATTCAATTAACTTAATATCTAATTAATTACGGTAATATAATTATTATACCGGGTCAATTCCATAACAACAATTTCAAACCGAACTCACTATTTTGCTCTATAAACTCACGGCTCACAACTCCACTCTTCCTTACTCACAAACACCTTTTCATTTTACAACAAATCAAATAAAGATCAAAATATCACTTTCTTTAATCGTTCTTCGTGTTCTTCGTCGTTCATCTTTTGTTCTTCATCGTTCTTGAGAAAAACCTTCATAAAATCTTCGTTTCTTAATTAAATCCATCCTAACTTATATTTCTAAGATCTCCTCTTCGCTCTCCATCTACTAGTACGGTTTATTTTCAATTCCGGCAAAATCGTTTTCAACACTTTAATTATGGAAAATCAAGTTTTTAATTCTAATAATGTTTTTCTTGTCATTTTCTTATAGGGGAAGATTTTGAAGACGAGTTTGGTGACTCGTATATTTTAGGAGAAGATTAGAAGACGGGTTTCTTATTTTCTTAGTTCTTATTATTTTGGTGCTACTGATTTTAGCTAGCTAAGGTAACGATTCCGAGTTACTCGACGGATAAATGTTACATAGCTTTGGTTTTTCTTTAGTTTTTGTTCATCTTTAGTTTTTGTTCATATTATTATGATTTTATGATTTTTAGTTAGTAACATGTTAAGTAGTAGTTATTATGGTGTTTTATGATTTTATAACATGTTGGTTGTTCTTGATGAATTTGGATGATTCTTCATAATCATGATTTTTGGTATGATTGATGGTTGTTTTGATTGTTTAAAAATGGATGTTGTTAATTAAAAACATGTTAGAATTAATGTGGAGTTTGGGGTGGTTGTTTAAGTGGTGGCCGGAATTAGTGGTGGTGGTGAACCGGACCAGACCGGCCGGTCCAGGCCGGTTCAGACCCGGTCTGGGCTGGTCCATGGTGGGTCCGGGTTTTGGTCTTTGGGTTGTGTCGATGTTTGATTGATTGGTTGTTGTTTTGACGGGTTTGAAATATGTAACGCATGCGGGAAATATTAGGAAACGGTTGTTTTTAGGTAAAAGAAATCAAAGGCCCAACACCCAATTCTTCCGTGGAGGCCCAAAACATGCCCATATTGGGTCCGGCCCAATTCAGCCCGTGGGTCCCACCTTGGGACTCGTGTCGGTTTTTTGAGTTATCGTCATTTTTATCGTGTTTTGTAATATTTAGCAAGTGGGAAATATTAATAAGTAAAATATTTAATTAAAAAGGTTTTCATAAAATTATTATTTCTCACATGTTAGAAATTATAATACGAGATTGTAGTTTACGTTGAAATCATTTAAGTCAAGCGGGTTTTGGGTATAATATGATAATTCACATGTTAGAAGTAGTAATAAAATAACATGTAATGAATCTGTTGATTTTATGTCTATGTGATAAAGACTCTGCTTCTAGCCGGTTTGATCCAACGGGTTTGGTCAAACTAAGATCTAGTCAGCCCCGATTTGACTGATGACCCGTCGCGGGACTCGGGTCGGGGAGTTGTCTTCAAGTAAGGTTGTATTTAATTAATGAATTAGCCTTAGTAGATATGAGGCGATATGATATTTGATTATTATTGATATGCAATTAGTCACATGATAGGATGTTTTCCCGTGACTGATTTATTATATGGTTGGTGTCGTTTTGACTAAGTACCCATAGAGAATTATGGATATATGGCGTCTTGACCATTCTAATTCTAAATGAGTAGCTTGGACCATGACATTGATATGCCCGTACTATCTTTAACGAGTATATAGTTCACAGCTTGATAGCTTTTGTGTCACGGCCTGGGGGGCTTATCTCCAAGTCGGGGCATGGCTGCCTAAGAGTTCCACTTTGGGAATGGAGCCAGCTTAAGTACTATCCATCTCTGCTTAGGGGGTCGCCTAGTAGAGTTTCTCATGTACGGTTATGTCATGGGACGGGGAATGGAATAGCTGTTGTCGCTAGGTCTGATCAGTCTAGGACTAGGATGTTTTCCTACCTTGTGGTATAGCCTCGAGTTACAGAAGTCGACTATTGACCGTGCTAAGAACTTATGCCTGTTGGTAGAAGTATTGGTCTTTCAGTTGTATGATTCATGAGTTCTAGAAGGTGAGATGCATCCGGCTAGGATGATAGATTTGGATTACCGATTGTTAACTGATCACATGATTGTACGGTTGATTATGGTTTTGAGTGTATCATGGCATGTTTCTGAGAGGAACCTCTGAGCTAGCATACCAGCTTCCCTACCTCGAGTTATAGTTTATTATCGATTTCACATGATAGCTTTCACATGCTAGGTTATTTGTTAGTTATCTGTTTCATAACATGAAAAGCATATCATATATGTTTAAGTTTTGTATTCTTTATATACATTGCTTTTATGTTATTCATGTTTCATTAAATTCGACATTTCGTGGCTGGGAGGACTCAGAGTTACTCCCCACTGACTGTGGCTTCCGTGTTTATATTTAATGCGGTCGAACAGGTGGTGAATGCATACATTGGGTACATTGACGAGCTAGCGAGCGAAGTATTACCTTGGACCTATATTCGGTTCTTAGATTGTATATTATTATACACTCTTTTATTTCCGTATTTATACGGGAGATATGTCTCCCGTCCTGTATATTTCTTTTGTAGAATATTATTCCCGTATTTTGTAATGACCTTTTTTATTTATGACACCCTTGGTTATGTATTTAAATTATTTTTTTCTTTCCGCAAATTTGAGGGTGTCACAGTATTCTGCTGCTGTTAGGGTGCTTTCTTCCTCTGGCAAAGCCCCATACTCTGATGCCACTCTTGGTGCTTTGCGAGAGAAGCACCCGGCCGCCCCATCTCCTTCCTTGCCTCCTTTGCATGTGGTTCATAATTCTCTTGTTGTCTCTTCGGCTGTGGTTTTGGATATGATTCGTAGTTTCCCACGTGGCACTTCTTGTGGGAGGGATGGGTTTCGTGCCCAACACCTCATGGACTGCTTGAATGGCGCTGCTGTGGCTATCTCTGATGATCTGATCGCTTCTATTACTAGGGTGGTCAATCTTTTTATTGAGGGCAGATGTCCACAAGCTCTTGGTGAGTACATTGCCAGCGCTCCGCTCACGCCACTTGGTAAACCTGGTGGTGGTGTTCGTCCTATTGTTGTTGACACCGTCTGGAGACGTCTTGTTTCTAAGGTAGGTGCTTGTTTGGTTGGTCCTTCTTTGTGTTCTTATTTTGCTGGTCTTCAGTTTGGGGCTGGGGTGTCCGGTGGAGGAGAGACTGTCTTGCATGCCTTGAATCGGTTCATTGAGGCTCGTGGTGGTGATGTGGGGTTTTCTATGTTGCTGGTTGATTTCCAGAATGCTTTCAACCTTGTTGATCGTGTAACCATGCTTCTGGAAGTTCGCCGTCGTTGCCCGATTCTTTCCCGTTGGGTGGAGTTCTGTTACTCTAGCCCTGCCCGTCTTTATTATGGGGAACATTGTTTGTGGTCTTGTCAGGGAGTCCAGTAGGGTGATCCTTTGGGACCCTTGCTTTTCGCTTTGGTTTTGTATCCCTTGGTGTGCAAGATACGGGATTCTTTTGATTTGAGTTTGCAAGCTTGGTACTTGGATGATGTCACCATTTTTGGGAATACTTTTGAGGTGGGAAAGGTTTTGGATTTGATTTTGGCAGATGGTCCTCAGTTTGGTCTTCATCTTAATGTCGCTAAGACTGAGGTTTTTTTGCCTACTGAGGATCCCCGGAGTCGACTTCCTAGTATTTCCCCTCCTTCTATTGCTCGACCTTTGCGTGGTGTCTCTGTGTTGGGTGGGCCTGTCAGTACTTGCCCTAGTTTTGGCAGTGAGCTTGTGGCGAAGAGAGTGACTAAGACCATCGAGCTTATGGATTTGGTTGCTAGGATTGAGGACCCGCAATGTGAGTTGCTTATGCTTCGAGCTTGTACTGGTATTTCTAAGCTCTATTTTACCCTCCGTACTTGTACCCCAGGGAGCTTTGGGTCTGTCCATCTTTGTTTTGATGCAGCACTGCGTTCTAGCTTGGAACGTATTGTCACCGCGTCTGGGCCTGGTTTTGGGGATTGGCAGTGGCGCCTTGCCACTTTCCCTTTTCATCTTGGTGGGCTCGGTGTTTATGCTGCCGGGGATGTTTTGCACTATGCTTTTTTGGTGTCCCGTTTGCAGTCTGCTGATTTGCAGGCTATGCTTCTACGGCCTTCTGGTATTGTGGATGCTGGTCCTACTTTCGATGATGCCTTGCGGGTGTTCTCTGAGACTACAGGTTCTGCCTTTTTATGTGATCCTAGTGAAATCGCTGCCCCTCAACTTATGAAGAAACTGGCAGATATATATTTTGCGAGGATTGCTGCTACTGCGGAATCTGTTTTCTCTTTGACACCACGCCAACTTGCGTTATGGAAGTCTCAGCAGGGTACCCACTCCTCTGATTGGTTGCGTGCGGTCCCTATCTCTAGGTTGGGTCAGACTATGAACGGTAGGACTTACCGTAGTGTGCTTGGGTATCGACTGGGTATTCCGTTATTCTGGGTATCTAGGCCTTGTCTTGCCTGCTCTCGGGTTTTTGCTGATGATATTTTTGGGTACCACGCGGTTTCTTGTACTGTTACTGTGGGGGTTGAGCATCGGCATAACCTCGTTCGTGACACCTTCTTTGACATGTGCTATAGGGCTGGTATTTCTACGGGCAAGGAGGTTGATATCGGTTTGGTTGACGGGCATGGCGGGTCTCTTCGTCCTGCGGATTTGCTAGTTTATTCCTGGGACAGAGGGCGTGATGTGTGTGTTGATTTGACAGGGTCTTCCCCTTGACTCAGACTGGGATGTCCGGTTTTGTGCCGGGACGGGTTGTCGCTGATGCTGCTCAGCGCAAATGTGCTAAGTATGGAGATTTATGCGTGGCTGCAGGCTATGGTTTCCTACCCTTCTTTTTCTCTTCGCTTGGAGAGCTGGGCTCGGATGCTGTTGACTTGCTCAAGCGGATCCAGAAATTCTCGGTATCTCACGATGCTGGGCCTCGGGTGGCCGCTTATATCTTTACTGGGCTTAGTTTTACTATAGCTAAGGGGGTGGGGGCCCAGATTGTCTCTCGACTCCCCACCAACTTCTTGTAAACTTTACATTTTATTTTAATGAAAGCTGCGCGCATCTTATAATAATAATAATAATAATAATAATAATAATAATAATAATAATAATAATAATAAAATAATAATAATAATAATAATAATAATAATAATAATAATAATAATAATAATAATAATAATAATAATAATAATAATAATAATAATAATAATAATAATAATAATAATAATTATAATAATAATAATAATAATAATAATAATAAAAATAATAATTTTGAAAAAGAGAGCGTTAGAGAGAGGAGAGGGAGTGCGATTGACGGAGAGAGAGGAGTGTGCGCCCCTTGCTGCCTTCCGCCTTCGGTCGTCTACACCTTGTTCACGTTAACGGAGGTGGCTTGTGTGGTGGCTTGTGGTTCGCGTGAGCGGAGGATTAGGGCTTCTGCCTGTTTCGTCGTCGGCGGAACCATTGCGTCGATCATAAGGGATCATAAGGTTACTTACCAGCCTTCTGATCCCCTTCACCTAGTGGTTGCGCCGCCGCCATTGACAGCCTCCGCCTGGGACTGCTTCGCCCCCTAGAGTGGTGGCTTGTTGTTCGCGTATACGGGGGACTAGGGCCTGCTTCCTGCTGCTCTGTCGTCGTCTATTGCATCGATCATCATCATTGCCCACCAGCCCTGTGGTGGTCGTGTTGGTGATCGGTGTTGCTGTGGTGGTGATTGTTGTTGCGGCAAGTTCGGCCAGCCACAAGCGACATAGACTTCTATAACGCCTGTGGTGGTGGGGACCACTGTCGTGTGGTGGCTGGCTGGTGGTGCGTGTGGTTTGCGTGGTGGCTGCCCTCGGTGCTTGTGCGCCTCCTTGCTTGGTGGCTTGCGCCGTTGGACGTGGCATGATGTCCTGTTTTGTTTTAGAATTCTCTTTTTAGGGTTTTGGTTGGTCGTGGACTTTCCCATGCATGGGCCATAGAGGGCTTGGTGGGTTTTTCGTTTATGTACTTTTCTTGTACATGCATTTTCATTATGCCCGTTTTAGTACGTTTTCGTTGTCCTTTTTCGAGTATTCATGAGTGTCCGGATGGTCGCGGTAAAGGCCTTACTAAGGCCGCCTGGCAAAAGGATTTTCAGGATCGACACTGTCTTGATGGTGCTATGGGTTTGACGCGTCACACTCTTTCTGATAGTCTGACGGTTTTCTCTAATGCCGAGATTACTTTGAAGCGAATGGGGCTTTGGTTGTGTGGGGAGTGCTTTAAAACCCATACCTTTCGCTCTAGGTGTCGGCATGGTCGGGGTGATTTTGTTGCGCCTCTAGATTGTGGTGATGACATCGTTAGCTTTATTATTCACGGTATCCCCAGACCTCCATCGCCGTCTCACTCGGTTCTTTCGTCTGATGATGGGGTTGAGCCTTTTCAGTGGTCCGTGTCTTCGCTTGATCGTTTATTTTCTTTGGGCCTTCGCACCGTGAAATCTATTCCTCCTAAGTATCATCTTGGGTTTGCTCGGGTTTTAAAGGGGGTCTTGGATGATGTGGCTGACTCTCCTGGTGACCTCTCCTGTTGGATTCGTTTGCTTGTGTTGCCTCTTTTTCTGCTTAAGACTTTCGCTCCTAGGAGTAATCTTGAGTGTAGGACTGCTATTAGGCGACAGCGTCAGGAGGAGAGTATTACCAGGGCTATTCTCGCTTGGGGGGTACCTGGAGGTGGTTTGCAGCTTTTGCAGGAGTGTATGGATGAGGTTCCTCCCTCGTTTCATGTGGAGGAGGATCTGGATTTGAGTGAGCTTAACCTCCGCCAATGTCGGCGAAAGATTTGTGATGGCCACTATACTGCTGCTGTTAAGGTGCTTTCTTCCTCTGGCGTCGCCCCTTATTCTGATGCCACTCTTGGGGCTTTGCGAGAGAAGCACCTGGTCGCCTCATCTCATTCCTTGGTTCCTCTGCCTGTGGATCATCATTCTCTTGTTGCCTCTTCGGCTGTGGTTTTGGATATGATTTGTAGTTTCCCGCGTGGCACTTCTTGTGGGAGGGATGGGTTTCGTGCCCAATACCTTATGGACTGTTTGAGTGGCGCTGCTGTGGCTATCTCTGATGATCTGATCGCTTCTATTACTAGTGTGGTCAATCTTTTTCTTGAGGGCAGATGTCCACTAGCGCTTGGTGAGTACATTGCCAGTGCTCCGCTCACGCCGCTTGTTAAACCTGGTGGTGGTGTTCGTCCTATTGCTGTTGGCTTCGTATGGAGACGTCTTGTTTCTAAGGTAGGTGCTTGTTTGGTTGGTCCCTCTTTGTGTTCTTATTTTGCTGGTCTTCAGTTTGGGGTTGGGGTGTCTAGTGGAGGAGAGGTTGTCTTGCATGCCTTGAATCGGTTCATTGAGGCTCGTGGTGGTGATGTGGGGCTTTCTATGTTGCTGGTTGATTTCAAGAATGCTTTCAACCTTGTTGATCGTGTAACCATGCTTCTGGAAGTTCGCCGTCGTTGCCCGATTCTTTCCCGTTGGGTGGAGTTCTGCTACTCTAGTCCTGCCCGTCTTTATTATGGGGAACATTGTTTGTGGTGTTTTTAGGGAGTCCAGCAGGGTGATCCTTTGGGACCCTTTCTTTTCGCTTTGCTTTTGCATCCCTTGGTCTACTAGATATGGGACTCTTTTGATTTGAGTTTTCAAGCTTGGTACTTGGATGATGGCACCATTGTTGGGGATACTTTAGAGGTAGGGAAGGTATTGGATTTGAATATGGCTGATGGTCCTCAGTTTGGTCTCTATCTTTATGTCGCTAAGACTGACGTTTTTTTTTGCCTATTGAGGATCCCCGGAGTCGACTTCTGGGTGTTTTCCCTTCTTCCATTGCTCGGCCTTTGCGTGGTGTCTCTGTTTTGGGTGGGCCTGTCAGTACTTGCCCTAGTTTTGGCAGTGAGCTTGTGGCGACGATAGTGACTAAGACCATTGCTCTTATGGATTTAGTTGCTAGGATTGAGTACCCGCAATGTGAGTTGCTTCTGCTTAGAACTTGTACCGGTATATCTAAGCTTTCTTTTACCCTCCGTACATGTTCGCCGAGAGTCTTTGAGTCTGTCCATCTTCGGTTTGATGCAGCACTTCGTTCTAGCTTGGAACGTATTGTCACCGCGCCTGGGTCTGGTTTTGGGGACTGGCAGTGGCGCCTTGCCACTTTCCCTTTTCATCTTGGTGGGCTCGGTGTTTATGCTGCCGGGGATGTTTTGCACTATGCTTTTCTGGCGTCCGGTTTGCAGTCTGCCGAGTTGCAGGCTCAGCTACTACGCCCTTCTGGTATTGTGGATGTTGGTCCTACTTTTGATGATGCCTTGCGGGTGTTTTCGGAGGCTATAGGTTCTACTTTATTACGTGATCCTAGTGAAATCGCTGACCCAAAACTTATGAAAAAATTGGCAGATATATATTTTGCGAGGATTGTTGCTACTGCAGAATCTGTTTACTCTTTGACACCGCGTCAGCTTGCGTTGTGGAAGTCTCAGCTTGGTGCCCACTCCTTTGATTGGTGGCGTGCGGTTCCTATCTCTGGGTTGGGCCAGGTTATGAACAGGAGGACTTACCGTAGCGTGCTGGGATATCTTCTGGGTGTTCCTTTATTCATGGTATCTAGGCATTGTCCTGCTTGCTCTCGAGTTTTTGCTGATGATTTTTATGGGGACCACACTGTCTCTTGTACTGGCACTGTGGGGGGTTAAGCATCGGCATAACCTTGTTCGTGACACCTTATTCGACATTTGCTATAGGTCTGGTATTTCTACGGGTAGGGAGGTGGATATCGGTTTAGTTGACGGACACATCGGATCTCTTCGTCCTGCGGATTTGCTGCTCTATTCCTCGGACAGAGCGCGTGATGTGTGTGTTGATTTGACAGGGTCTTCCCCCTTGACGCAGACTGGGCTGGCTGATTTTGTGCCGGGACGGGTTGTCGCTGATGCTGCTCAGCGCAAGTGTACTAAGTATAGAGATTTTTGCGCGGCTGCTGGATATGGTTTCCTACCCTTCTCTTTTTCTTCACTTGGGGAGTTAGGTTCGGACGTTATTGACTTGCTCAAGCGGATCCAGAAATTCTCGGTATCTCAGGATGCAGGGGCTCGCTTATATCTTCACTAGACTTAGTTTTTCTATAGCTAAGGGGGTGGGGCCCAGATTGTATCTCAGCTCCCCACCAACTTCTTGTAAACTTTACATTTTATTTTAATGAAAGCTGCGCGCATCTTATAATAATAATAATAATAATAATAATAATAATAATAATAATAATACTAATAATAATAATAATAATAATAATAATAATAATAATAATAATAATAATAATAATAATAATAATAATAATAATAATAATAATAATAATAATAATAATAATAATAATAATAATAATAATAATAATAATTGTTATTATTATTATTATTATTATTATTATAATTATGTCGCTAAGACTGAGGTTTTTTGGCCTACTGAGGATCCCCGGAGTCGACTCCCTGGTGTTTTCCCACCTTCCATTGCTCGGCCTTTGCGTGGTGTTTCTGTTTTGGGTGGGCCTGTCAGTACTTGCTCTAGTTTTGGCAGTGAGCTTGTGGCGAAGAGAGTGACTAAGACCATCGAGCTTATAGATTTAGTTGCTAGGATTGAGGACCCGCAATGTGATTTGATTCTGCTTAGAGCTTGTACGGGTATATCTAAGCTCTACTTTACCCTCCGTACATGTTCCCCGGGGATCTTTGGGTCTGTCCATCTTCGTTTTGATGCAGCACTTCGTTATAGCTTGGAACGCATTGTCACCGCGTCTGGACCTGGTTTTGGGGATTGACAGTGGCACCTTGCCACTTTCCCTTTTCATCTTGGTGGGCTCGGTGTTTATGATGTCAGGGATGTTTTGCATTATGCTTTTTTGGCGTCCTGTTCTGAGTCTGCCGTTTTGCAGGCTAAGCTACTACGGCCTTCTGGTATTGTGGATGCTGGTCCTACTTTCGATGATGCCTTGCGGGTGTTCTCTGAGACTACAGGTTCTGCCTTTATACGTGATCCTAGTGAAATCGCTGCCCCAAAACTTATGAAGAAACTGGCAGATACATATTTTTGCGAGGATTGCTGCTACTGCAGAATCTGTTTTCTCTTTGACACCGCGCCAGCTTGCGTTATGGAAGTCTCAGCAGGGTGCCCACTCCTCTGATTGGTTGCGTGCGGCCCCTATCTCTGGGTTGGGTCAGACTATGAACGGTAGGACTTACCGTAGTGTGATGGGGTATCGACTGGGTGTTCCGTTAATCGCGGTATCTAGGCCTTGTCCTGCTTGCTCTCGGGCTTTTACTGATGATGTGTATGGGGACCACACTGTTTCTTGTACTGGTGCTGTGGGGGTTAAGCATCGGCATAACCTCGTTCGTGACATCTTATTTGACATCTGCTATAGGTCTGGTATTTCTGCGGGTAAGGAGGTTGATGTCGGTTTGGTTGACGGGCATGACAGATCCCTTCGTCCTGCGGATTTGCTTCTATATTCCTGGGACAGAGGGCGTGATGTCTGTGTTGATTTGACATGGTCTTCCCCCTTGACTCAGACTGGGATGTCCGATTTTGTGCCGGGACGGGTTGTCGATGGTGCTGCTCAGCGCAAATGTGCTAAGTATGAGGATTTTTACGCGGCTGGTGGCTATGGTTTCCTACCCTTCTCTTTCTTTTCGCTTGGATAGATGGGCTCGGATGCCGTTGACTTGCTCAAGCGGATCCAGAAATTCTCGGTATCTCAGGATGCTGGGGCTCGGGTGGCCGCTTATATTTTTTCTAGACTTAGTTTTGCTATAGCTAATGGGGTGGGGGCCCAGATTGGCTCTCGGCTCCCCACCAACTTCATGTAAACTGTTCATTTTATTTTAATGAAAGCTGCGCGCATCTCCTATAAAAAATATTATAATAATAATAATAATAATAATAATAATAATAAGATAATAATAATAATAATAATAATAATAATAATAATAATAATAATAATAATAATAATAATAATAATAATAATAATAATAATAATAATAATAATAATAATAATAATAATAATAATAATAATTAGATTGGGATGTCCGAATTTGTGCCGGGACGGGTGTTGCTGATGCTGCTTAGCGCAAATGTGTTAAGTATGAGGATTTATGCGCGACTACTGGTTATGGTTTCCTACCCTTCTCTTTCTCTTCGCTTGGGTAGCTGGGCTCGGATGTTGTTGATTTGCTCAAGCGGATCCAGAAATTCTCGGTATCTCAGGATACTGGGGCTCGGGTGACCGCTTTTATTTTTACTAGACTTAACTTTGCTGTAGCTAAGGGGGTGGGGCCCAGATTGTCTCTCGGCCCCCCCACCAACTTCATGTAAAATTTTCATTTTATTTTAATGAAAGCTACGCACATTTTTAATAATAAAAAAAACATTAGTAATAACAATAATAATAACAATAACAACAACAACAATAATAATAATAACAATAATAAAAATAATGATGATAGCTTTGTTGTCACATCCCGAATTTTATAATAATGAGTAATTTATTAAAGTCGTCAATTTTATAATTTCGTCTTTTACTTTTATTGGTTAAAATATTTTAAGTCGATAATTTATGATTTTGTGGCTTTAAATTATTGTAAAATAAAATTTAGTTTAGTTGGGTAGCAACCGTTGCATTTCAGTTCGTTATGAGTTCATAATCAGATTCTACGCGAAAATCTAAGTGAGTCGACCCGATATGAAATATGGACCTTCTATTATTCATTTTCTCTAAACAAACCTATTAAACCTCCTTCTCCCTCTTCATTTTTCAGCAACTTCCCCTTCTTCTTCAAACACCAAAACACCATTAAAACTTCATAGCTTTATAAACTTAAGACGGATTCCATTTGTCCGTCTCTCAACGAAACCCGACGATTTTTATATCAATCTTCTCCTCTCATCCTCCTCTTCATTTTCATACCATAAAATATCCATTAACTCCAACTTTTTATAAAATCCATTTTCTAGGTCTAAACTTAAGACGGGCATAACTTCTTCGTTTCTTAACGTAATTCAATTCCGTTTAATGTTTCGGAATCCTCTTACCGTCCTCTTTCTTTCTAGCTAATAAAATTTAGAAACTTTTAACTTCCTTTTTAGACCGTCTTTCACCATATTTCAGTTTTGGGTTCTTGTCACTTTATTTTATCGGGAAAGGATGTATTCCGAAGATTTTGGTTCAAGGTGTTCATGTGGGTTGATGGTTCGTTCGGGCAATGAAGATTTGAAGTGCTAATCGAGGTAACGGTGATGGGTTACACGATATCAATATGTGTTCTAATGTTTTAATTGTGGTTTTAGTTAGGAAAGATGCAATCTTGCCTTAATTTCATGAGGAAATGTGTTAGTGATTCTTTCATATGTGTGAATTCATCTTCTATGCTTATCTTTCACTAATCCTATGCTAAGTTACATTCAAGTTGTTTATTATGCTTATTTTATCATGTTTGGACTTAAGATGAGTATTAACTGTGTCTTGGTTTGCCTTAATTAATTTTACCCAATGATTGGTGATGATTATTATGCATTAAATATGGTTTGATGTTGGTAAATGTTGTTGGAATTGAATGGGTATCAAAGAAGTTGAGTTTTCAGTGTGTTGAAGTTGAATTTCGTGTTTGTCGTCCCAGTCGGCCGACCGGCCGACGGTCAGCCGACCGGCTGGGAACTCGTCTGATGTAAATTGGTCATTTTGGAGAATTTTGTTGTTGCGTGAGTCCTAGCCGACCGACCGGCCGCCGGTCAGCCGACCGGCTGGGAAACCCCCTTAAATGTGATGGATTTTCGTAGGACTGTGAGTCCCAGCCGGGTGGCCGGCTGGAAATCCCCCTTTCCCACTTTCTTCATTTTCTCTCATTTGACCTGTGACCCCAGCCGGGTAGTCGGTCACACCCACCGGCTGGCACCCCCTGTAGCTTCTTCTCATTTCTTTTTCTTATTCCTTCACATGGAATAGTTTGTATAGTTTGTTTATCTTATAAACTCACGTAATAACATTAAATATTCATGTTTAGAATATATGATATCTCACATGCTTATATCACATGTTTTTTTACGGTTGTTGATATGTCTCCTCTTGAGTCGGTTCTACCTTATGTATTTGATTTGAGCACTACTTGTCGAGTGATTTGAACTCTCATTTCCCGGCTACACCTTATCCTTGTAGGCTGGAATGTCGGAGCGGTGGGGTGTATCCTTGATGCTTGTATGCATGTTTTAGTGGGGATATGACGACGTTGTTTGGAGGTGAACGCAATGCGTTGATCGACCCAGCCGTCAAATGTTGTATCCTTGCGATGTGGTGTCATTGCATGTAGCGTACTTGCTTGTATTTAATTCTTGTGCTCTTTCCGCCTCTTTCGAGTAGTTTGACCGAATTTGGGGTACTCGGCTTCTGTGTTTGACCGAGTCTTGGATGCGAAATTTTTATCGCATGTCGAATCGGAACACGTTTATTCCGAGAGTCTGGCCAGGTTTAGACTAGGACTGTATTATTATCGTCGTCCTACCGGGAGGAAATGAGTCTTTCATATACGAAATGTTTATCGCGTATGGGTTCAGGAAAATGTTTATCCCGTGGACGAGTGAATCTTTCATATACGAAATAATTATCGTGTATGGTTCAGGGAAATGTTTATCCCGTGGACGTGTTGATCATACTTGCTATGTACATGGTGCTAGTGCGTGTCATTTACCGTGAAAGTGTGTCTGCTTATGTTTGATCATTTGATAGATTGTATACTTGATTGATTAGATGCCTATGATTGGTTTGTATGTCGAGTCCCAAACCTTCTCAAGCATATGTCGGTAATGGTGAGATGCAAGCGCTTAGTGTTCTATATGGTTGCGAAGGGGAGTCCTCCCCGAGTCTTGTATTGCATGATGATGATGGATGATGGTTTCCTTTACTTGTACATTGTTATTATTATAATGCTATTCTCACATCCGGTGTTACATATATGTTTGCATGATTACACATGATTATATGCTTGTTTATGTGCGTTTTGATGTGATATGGCTGGGAGAACCTTGTGTTACTCCCCACTGACTGTGGCTTTTATTTTTAATGAATGAACAGGTTGCAGGTTGGTGTTTGCATGGGGTTGTGGCGAGTGAGCTAGCGACCGTTGTTCTTACATCAATTCACCCTTAGCGTGTAGTTTACGTTAGTTTAGTATATTAAATGTGTTTTATCAAGGGATCGATGTCCCTTGTATTTATTTAAGATACAATTTGTATAAACGATTTACTAAATTAAGTTTTGGTTTTTATAATTTAGTGATATTCGCGGTTTTGATTTTAAAGTTTTTAAAATCTTGTATTTTTCCGCTGCAAATCTATGTGTTTACTTTACTGCGAAATCGCGGGGTGTCACAGTTGGTATCAGAGCTATAACGCTCCCGAAGCACATTCGTGCACCCCAACCTTAAATAACTTGACCAAAAATCGTGCAATACAAATGATTAAGACGAGATTGGAATGCATACCTCGATTAGTCATGATTAATAGAGTATTTTGATCAAGATTTCCGCAAGATTTGTCAAGTTTTGAGAGAGTTTTGATAAGTTATTGTGTTTCGAGCAAATGAATAAACCCCGTCTGATTCGTCTTTTACCCAGACAGGGGAGAGCTCGGGAAGAAACGCAGCAATAGCTGTGCCTCTTCCAAGGGTCGCAACTCTTGTTGCGCCTATTCCCCAGCATTCTTTCGCCTATTTTCAAAAATCGGTTACAAGTTAGTTATTTGAGGGCCCATTTTCTGTGCGCCTCTTCTCCAACATATTTCTTCGTATACTTTGGTTCTTCTTCAAGATCCGCGCCTCGATCGGTTTCAATACCCTCACGTGACGTTATCCAAATCACCAAGGACCTCTTTTCCGAACATGCGATTCGTAGGCCCATTATTTTTATCATCAGAGTTTTAATCGCCATAACCGAGCATGAATCCCCAACGGAACGGTTCAATCTTGACAGAGTCTTCCATACATCCAATACAGTGGTGGAGACTGAAAAATATGAGAAAAGCACAGTATCCAACCTTGTATATGGTCAAAGAGAAGTCAGACGAATGGTGGGCTGATTGGATATTTCCCCAGCAAGAGTCCTCCTGACAACAGACGCAGGCGGATCCTCACCTATCCAAGACGGCTAGCGAGCGTCACTAAGTATGCCCTATTCAACGGCTGGCGAGCCTCACTACGTGCCTCAACTCCAAGTAAGAAGATGCTCAGGTATAATTTCATCTTATGGCTTGCGAGCTTTTATATGTAGTCTAACGGACTTTAAACGTCCCTCCCCGATGGTCGACAGACTTTAAAATGTTCCCGACGACAGGTCCTTGGTTCAGCCATAATCATTAGGTTGTAACCTTTGATTGACCTGATGGCTATACTTTGACTTTTATCTTGTCCAAGCCACATTCAAAGTGGGGGCTCTGTAGATACCTTGTTTCTACACCTTCCGTCAACCACCCACTGATGATTGGGCCGCATTTTTTTACAACAAAACTTTGTATGGCAATTCATAAGTCCGTCGTCAAGTGATAGCTCAAACAGTTGTGTCTACCCCTGGGTCGTCATCTACACGCCGATACGGTCGTTTTGACAGTCATTAGAGTCATTTTGGAGTCCGGGTCAAAAACCGTTTCATTTTCTGATAACCGTCTTTCAAAACCGAGTCTGAACGCTCGAAAATATTCCAGATATTTTAATATTTCAAAACTTATCCTTTTAAGTAAAATATATCCGTATTTTATTGAAAAGTATTCGAGATGTACCGCAATTCCTATAAAGAAACTCGGAAATATTTTGTTTATGGTAGAAGACAACTCAGGAAGTAACGTAGCAGGTGTTGCGCCTCTTCCATGAGTCGCAGTCCCTGGTGCGCCTCTTCCAAGAGTCGCAATCCCTGATGCGCCTCTTCCCCAACTCTTTTTTTCTGTTTCCGGAATATTTTTTATATTTCGTATTCTAACACTCTTCGGATTTCTCCCTATATAAGGAGAGGTTCGTGCACACTTTCAAATCACGCGAGTGTTCCACCCCTTCTTCTCTCTCTTTACATTCTAGACCTTGCTCTAAGCTTATTGACAAATGCGTGCTTGATCAATCGACCATGTAAGCTCAAATCCTTCTAGGTACCTGTCTCGTTTTGCGTTGACCTACCAATTTGACCAACTCAACCTAATTAATCAACTTTAATCAATCATTTTCCTCTTTTGAACGCACTTTCATTACATCAAGTCGAGCTATCGCTAAAAGACAACTTAGTTAACTTGTTTCGTCAAACATGTAAGTCTGAGGGTGTAATACTCCCGTCTTGTATTTTATCTTTTGTATTGTATAAATTATGTAAGATTCATGTCGGATTCATGTTAAAACTATTTTCTCAAACCTTTTCTTCTTATTAGTCTTTCATAAATTACCTTTTAACATTACTTCATATTTATTTATCTAGTTCTTGATTTAGATCCCTAATAGTCGATATTAGTGGTTTTTTGTCGTCTTTAATTCGAGATCGTGTCTTAAAAGGTTAGTTTCACTCATAGATCGATAATAAACCGTAAACATACAAACGAACACAAAATAATCGCGATTCTGGCTTCATAGTCAGAACGCAGCTCAAGAAAAGACGCGGGCAAGGGTGCGCCTCTTCGAAAGGACGCACCATCCGATGCGCCTGTTCTGGGTTGTGTTCTGTCTCTGAACTTCCTGGTTCGCTTCGACGTACTTTAATCGTTAAATTAATTGTATTATCGCTGTTAATCTGATCCGTTTAGTAATCTTAATTATTTCCTTTTCTTCAAATCTTTCAATCATATTTCCGACATAGATCCCTCGAATCCGTTGTAATCTTAATTCTTTTGTAATTTTAATTACCTTGTAATCATTTTATGATTCTCGCCTTTTTCATATGTCAATTGAATCTAAACCTTACTTTGACTTAATTGATTGCTAAAATACATGTCAACCGACTAGTCTTATCTCACATGTTAGGATCAAAACTTGGATGTTACATAACATGCATATAACCGACAACACATCGATAACAGAAGAGTTTCTTTAACCATTAGTAGAGGCCGCTATCAAGGCGGACGGGATTAGGTGTTCGATCAAAAGAGCTTCGTTATACGTACTCTCACCCATTACTCCAGATCTCCGTGAGCACCCGTGTTCATTAGCATCCACGAGAGTCATTCTAGACATAGAATGCTAAGGGTAACGAATTTCTAAGTGTTCATGTCATCGCTTTATGTCTTGACATGGCATGAAGTATTCGAACGGTTCCAACTTCCCACAAAAGTTGGTGGCGACTCCACAAACGTGTATTCAATACGACGCCACATCGCGCCGCTTCCTCGCCGAGGCACGTGATCGCGGGTCCAATGTATCACAATGTTACATGCAATTGTTGTATTATTATGCAATAGTTATTGTATTATATTAATGCAGTTATTTTATTGTTGTAATGCAATTATTGTATCATACAAACTGAACTATTATATCATATAAACTGAGTTATTGTATTATAATAATGTAGTTGTATTGTATAAATGCAGTTATTGTATTATAGCAATCCAGTTATTATATTATAGTAATTCAGTTATCGTATCAGACAAACTCAGTTATTGTATCATACAACTGAATTATTGTATTCTAATAATGCAATTATTGTATGTTATAAATGCAGTTATTGTATGTGTTACATACTAAGTTATTGTATCATACAAACTTACGCTTTTTTTTTTCTTTCAGTGAGCTTTGGCTTTATGCTGATTCAGCGTTCATCAATATGCAAAACATGGTTCTCGTCGGGAAGAAATAGTGGTAGAAGAAGGGTGAAAACAACGCAATACACGACTTTTGTTGGAAGAAACACTTTTAGACGTAGTACTGGAGATAATATATGTAAAATTGTTATTTTACTAATGTTAGATATAATATTTGAAATTCTTAGATGTAATGATGGTGATACGTAGCTATAATTTGTTGGAGATGTTTAAGTTTAATGTATTGGAACAAAATAGTTTCTACATTAC
Source organism: Heliosperma pusillum (assembly GCA_022085475.1). Lineage (NCBI taxonomy): Eukaryota > Viridiplantae > Streptophyta > Magnoliopsida > Caryophyllales > Caryophyllaceae > Heliosperma > Heliosperma pusillum. Next base: position 20,411 of record JAIUZE010007439.1, on the reverse strand, counting down.
AATAACTCAATGATTGTAATATTTTGATATTACTAATGAAAGTGTGTTTTTAACCTTGTTATATATAACTAATTCTTATGCCCGTGAAATTCACGAGGTATTTATGTGTAATTGTATGTTTGACATCAAAGTATAACTCAATGAATAGTATTTTGCAGACCTTTTAATAAAAGGAAACGACATAAAGTAACACGATACTATAGATCTCCGTAAAACGAAACATGAAGGCAAATAAACTAATAAAGTAAAAACAAAGTTTATTCATATTAGTTAATTAGCTCCTTTCAACCCTACTAAATAGAAAATACTACTCCGTATATCTTAAAATAAAAACTATACATGACGAAACATGAAAGTGGAGAAATAGTAAAATTAGTTCAAATGAAAACGTGTAAAATTAGTAAACAGTTGCGTAATATTACAAATACAAAATAAGCTATCATGATTCATATGATATTACTTAAGACCATGCTTAGTGATGTGATTAAATTAGTCCATGGTTATGCATGAAAATTCTGTCCCTGTAATGCATTCTCCTTCAACATATAGTGGCATCTCCTCCTCTAACATCCAAAAAAGTAGTTTTCACCTGTCATATAAGTGTAATTAATTAATGAACATAGACATTATTATAGCTAGACAAACTTATTACGGAGTATTACAGAGCCATATATCATAGTATTATGAGATAAAAGTGGATGATTTTGAGTATTTCAAGAGATAACAATAATGGCAGTTCAAATATTCTCACTACGTCTGTAGTAAATAAGAAATGCCAATATTTCTAAAAATCAATAATTCAATAGTTACTTCAAACAAAGAAAATGATGAGATGTCGCTGCAAGAGGTAACTGACAGTTTTATTATGAAAGGGACGCTTTGAAAATTAATCCATACTCCATGCCAAAGTTTTATAATAATCCATTAAGTTCCCGATATCCAATTGCGCGATGAGCGGTAATAATCTTTTAAGTAACGCTGAAATAACAAAGTCAAATCAACTTAGTTAGCCTTATAAGTGTAGTACTTCGTATCCATATAATATTGTTGTACTATCCTCCATGCTTTGGAGTTACGTGAAATATAGTTGTCAATTGTTGACAATTGTAGAAAGGCTATGACAAGCATTAAATGCTTGTGGAAATTTAGCCAGCCAAAGTCCACTCTTGTGGGCGCCTCAATATAGCATGAGGAAAATGAATGTTGCTATGCAGTGAGCAACGTGCATATGAGTACTCAACTTTGCCTATAAAAGCAGATGGACAATGCTCAGTATATGCATCCCTCAAATCCTCATAAACAAGTGAGTGAGTTACAAGTGTAATAATAAGAGCGGTCTTAAATCTCTTGTGTATATTACTCTTATTGTAATACTCGGAGTGTGATCAATAAAATCCTAGAACAAGCGCTGTGAGGACGTAGCCATTTTGGTGAACCTCGTTATATTTGTGTCCATTTTATTCTTGTCTTTATTATTGTGTCTGGTCATATATTTATCCCTACGAAATTCCCTACAAACTGGTATTAGAGTCCGGTTGGGCGAGTAAGGGTGAGGGAAGAGTGAACCACAAAAATTCGCAATAATGGAAGGAGGTAAAGTCATGTTCGATAAATTCGACGGGAAAGATTTTGCTTTCTGGAAAATCCAAGTAACGGATTATTTGTGTTCAAAGAATATGCTCTCCCATTGGAAGGCTCTAAGCCGGATTCCATGGAGAAGGTTGAGTGGGAAAAATTGGATAGGCAAGCACTTGGTGTGGTCTGATTGACGCTGGCTCGAAATGTTGCATTCAATGTCCTGAGTGCGGCGACGACGGTTGAACTGATGGATGCCCTGGAGAACATGTATGAGAAACCATCTGCTACAAATAAGGTATTCCTTATGCGTAGACTATTTGGTTTACAGATGCATGAAGGAACCACAATGGCGGATCATATTAGTGATTATAATGTGATCACAAGGCAACTAAGCTCGGTAAAAATAGATTTCGATGACGAGATAAAAGCCTTAATTTTGTTATCCTCGTTACCTAGTAGTTGGGATACTACTGTCACTGCAATTAGTAGTTCGCAAGGACAAGAGAAGCTCAAGTTTGATGAGGTACGGGATCTAATTCTTAGCGAAAGTATTCGCAAGAGAGAATTAGGTGAAACCTCGGGAGTGAATGATGGGAGTGGTTTAGTTGCAGAGGGTAGAGGGAGGAAAAGTTATAGAGGTGGACATCGTGGAAAATCTAAGTCACGAGTGAGAGGTGGCCCGACTTGTTGGAATTGTGGTGAGAGTGGTCATGTCAGGAGGGATTGTGTGAATCCTAGGAAAAAACCGAGAGCAGCGTAATTATGAGGATGGTAGTACGGCGATAGCTGTTGAGAGTGAGGGTGATCTTTGTGCTGTGAGTGTCGAAGATCCGATGGAGTCTTGGGTAATAGACTCTGGTGTGTCATTTCACGCTACCCCATGTAAATATTCGTTTCATAAATTTGTTGGTGGAAGGTGTGGTACGACTTACTTGGCGAATGGTAAGGCTATGCCAATTATGGGAAGAGGTGATGTGAAAATCCGGACCCCGACTGGGGGTAGGTGGGAGCTTACAGATGTCATGTTCATCCCGAACTTGAAAAAGAAATTGATATCTGTTGGAAAGATGGATGAAGCAGGCTACAAGGTTGTCTTTGGGGGAAGTTCCTGGAAAATAGTCTAGGAAGCTATAGTAGTAGCTCGTGGGACTAAGAGTGGAACTTTGTACACCACTGCAGGGTGTAGTGATATGAGTGGAGTAGCTGCTGGAGGGATGGAGTTTGAAGTTGTTTCACGAGACTTGTCGCGGGATCCGAAAACTATGCATAGTGGGCCTTACACTAAGCACCGTGTGAGTAAAGTCGGTAGCTTGAAGGTGGAAGTAGGTCCGAGAACGCACAAGGTGAAACTGGCACGCTGGGATGTGTGCGAAAATTCAAGGAGTTCGAAGGAGGCACGAAAGGGTGTTTCGTTCAGGTGGGAGTGCACTCCACGAGGAGCGATGGGTGAAACCCGACATGTATGGTTGCCGTTGGGAGGAGACTTGGATGACAAAGGGTCAAGGTTGGACAGTACCTTGATTGGGCTCTTGCAGCCGGCATGAGCGGAGACGCGGTTGTATTAGGTGGATCAGTGAATGAGGTGTTTCAGTGGTACCTCCAAAATGGTCGGAGGTGGGAGATTGTTGTACTATCCTCCATGCTTTGGAGTTACGTGAAATATAGTTGTCAATTGTTGAAAATTGTAGAAAGGCTATGACAAGCATTAAATGCTTGTGGAAATTTAGCCAGCCAAAGTCCACTCTTGTGGGCGCCTCAATATAGCATGAGGAAAATGAATGTTGTTATGCAGTGAGCAACGTGCATATGAGTACTCTAGTTTGCCTATAAAAGCAGATGGAAAATGCTCAGTATATGCATCCCTCAAATCCTCATAAACAAGTGAGTGAGTTATAAGTGTAATAATAAGAGCGGTCTTAAATCTCTTGTGTATATTACTCTTATTGTAATACTCGGAGTGTGATCAATAAAATCCTAGTGCAAGCGCAGTGAGGACGTAGCCATTTTGGTGAACCTCGTTATATTTGTGTCTCTTTTATTCTTGTCTTTATTATTGTGTGTGGTCATATATTTATCCCTACGAAATTCCCTACAAATACAATTATTTCTCTTACCCAATTCTATAATGTAGCCCTGTACTCATAACTTGAAGTCTCGGTTTGTGTTATTCCAGCAATACAAGTTGTATTGCATACTGTCCCTGGTAACATTAACAAATGTACACAAACTCAATCAGAAATTTGAAAGTATTATAAAAGAAATTGGTGCAAAATTATATTGAGAAGACACGGAACAGACAACCAAGTGGTGTTAGTCCAGTGGTAGTTGGGTTAAACTTTGAAGCTAGCATAAATGCAGGAGTTGAGACTTGAGAGGTCCCGGGTTCGACTACCAGCTAGGGCGATAATCACTTGGCCACTGCAGCCCCCGAATGGGTGGCTTACATGGTCCATGTGGTGGTGTGCGGGAATGCATAGGCTCGGAATTCACCAACAGTAATTTAAAATTAATCAATACTATGCATTTAGAATTTTAGAGTAGAACAAAATAGGGAACATACCAAGTTATTTGGACAATTTTACAGGCCAACAATGAACCGGCAACGTACCAATTCTTCGGGTAATGATCATTCTATCCCTTATTAGTAGTAGAATTTGAAGAGGCTGAAAACGTCAAAATAAGTTAATGGAATGACAAAATGGTATTATGGATAATAAAAGGAAAATTGGGTGTAATGTGAAGGAGCAATAAATGGCTAATAAATGGTAGAATTTATATTTTTCACTATTGCTAGTGGAAACTGAAAAGGTGGAGCAAAGAAACGAAAGTCAACAGTCTACCCCTCAATTTTTCTCAACATGAAAATGCAGTGTATAAATCTAACCAAATGCAAGACTTCAAACATGTTGGAGGGTGCCACGTGTCAAATAATGAATTGCTCAACATCCCTTTTTATAATATTGTGTAGATTACATCATTTTTTAGATTTTGATATTGCGTTAAGCAAACTCAATGATAGATTGAATGAAAATGACTTGTTATTCAATTAAACAAGATGAAAACAAACAAAAGATAGAAAATTGAATATATTTAAGATTCATCTCAACACAATAACACGATATATTGATTACAATAATTGAGTTTTTACATTACAATAACTACAAATATAAAAGTTTCTACATTACAATAACTTAGTTTATACATTAGAATAGTCGAGTTTCTACATTACAATAACTGAGTTTCTACATTATAATAACTAAGTTATTCAAAATGAAAACTAATAAAAAATAGAAAGTTGAATATATTTGAGTTTTCATTGAACATCATTTATTCCATTGAACATCAATTGTCTGCGTTCATCGTTGATTCAACCTGTAAATCACCAAAAAAAATATTGAATTATTTTATTGAATATAGTTATTATGTCAGTTATTTTATACACTAACACGCCAATATTTGATTGAATTGAAATGACTAGTTATTCTATTAAATAAGATGATCGAAAACAAGCAAAAGATATGAAGTTGAATATATTTGAGATTCATTTCAATACAATAACACAATTACTGATTACAATAAATGAGTTTATACATTACAATAACTACAAATGTAAGAATTTTTACATTACAATAACTTAGTTTCTATATTATAATAACTGAGTTTCTACATTAAAATATCTGAATTTTTACATAAGAATAACTGAGTTATTCAATCAAACAAGATGAAAACTAATAAAAAAAATAGAAAGTTTAATATATTAGAGTTTTCATTGAACATCAGTATTCCAGTGAACATCATTTGTTCGCGTCCATCGTGATTCAACTTGTAAATTACCAAACAATAATGAATTATTCTAACTCAGTTATTGTATTTTGTAGTTACGTTTTGTTTGTTGTTTTAATCTGTTAACAATAGATTTTGTATTACTTTGACCGAGTTATTGTATCATTCAAATGCAGTTATTGTATTATATAAATGCAGTTATTTTATTATAGTAATCCAGTTATTATCTAATAGTAATCCAGTTATTATATAATAGTAATCAAGTTATTGTATTATACAAACTCAGTTATTGTATCATACAAACTTAGTTATTATAACACACAAACCGAGTTATTGTATGATATAAATACAGTTTTTGTATTATAGTAACCCATTTATTATATAAGATTAATCGAGTTATTGTATCATACAAACTCAGTAATTGTATCATACAAATCAAGTTATTGTATTATCATACATGCAACTAGACATTTTAACTAACACTTGTCTTGCTAATCTATATACTAACAATTTTTCAAGATTATGATAATAAATCATTAATAAAATGTCAACGGTGTGATAAATAAGCATACTAACGGAGTAGCAATTGAAATAAATCAAAAAACAACATGTTGAGCAAACTAAGGGTGTTCAATTTGTTATTTACTAATGTTATTAATCAAGAAATCGTAAAAAGTATGCTTACCGTAACTTTGTTGCATTGCGTTAGGGTTTCTACCAATTTTGAATTGAATTTGATGATTATTGCTTATTCCAATCGAATTAGTCGTTGATAATCAATGAATTTTGTGTTTTTGATATGAACTAATCCACTTTTGTGGAAATTGATGAATTATAAGATGACTTTGAAGAATTGATTGAATTATTGAATTTGATACCTTCAATTGCCATGTTTAATCTAAGATTTGAGTAACTTGAATTTACAGGAAAAATGAATGAAGAAGAATGGATGAGAGAGAAATGATTTTTGCAGGTTAGGGTTAGAGTGAGAAGAGTCGTTTGTTTGTGTATCGTATGATTGTAAACAATTGGTTTTGTTAGATCTATTGTATATATATAATTATATATACAGAGTCAAGATCCGGTGCAAACAACCACTTGGTGGAAACAATGGAAACGTACTAGAACTAAAAAAATCAATAACAAACCCAACATATATTCTCCCTCCTTCGTCATGGTAACACACCCTGAACATTTAAATCCACCATATCCTCCCGCATCCTTCTCTACATCCCTAACCCGTCGTTATCCACCTCGCCGGAGCACAGCCATGTCGCCCAAGAATTGCATGTTTCGCCGACCACCACGCCACTCTTATTATTAATTGCCCTAATTCGCGGCAGCACAGAGCCCTTCATCGTTAGTTGACATTCGCCTGATGTTCTGATTGACAGTGACCATGTTCAAGATTGAAACTCCAACATTCTACACCTCATCTTCCCTCACCAATTCTTAACACTTGTACTCGTCACTCCGACGATGATCAATAACGATAACGACGGACCACCGTCATCAAGGAGTTTACTTATAACACCCGTAATTTTAGCCGTCGTAACTTAATAATATTATACGGATATTAGTTAGCTTAATTTTAGTTTTAGATTAGAACTTAGTTTTCCGTGTCTAATTTAGCAAATCCGAGTCCGTATTCGGACTCTACTCGGAATTCCGTGTGGGTTACGCCTTAAGCCACATTTTGGGCCTTTTTCCCCCATTTTTCCACTCACCTTATATAACCACTTATTCCCGAATCTTCCACTCACCCTCTTCACCCTCACACAAACCACTAAAACCCTAACCACCATTTTTGATCAACTCAAGCTTCACACAACTCATCCATTCCTCACCCAAATCTCTTGATTTTCATCATAATCTTCCTCTCTTATTCTCCTCTACCTTGTGTGGTAATAAAATTACCGTCTTTCTCATTTTCAATTTTTTCGTCTTTCTCAAAGGTGAATTGTATTCATCTTTTGTGTCCTTGTGTAGGTGGAGACCTTCAAGACCCCGACAAGGATTACTATCTCGTCGAGGAAGACCTAGAAGACGATTGAAGATGCACAAAAGTAACGGTGAAGGGTTACTCGATATCAATACGTGTTTTAATGCTTTAATTGATGTTTACCCAACGTTAATTGACGATTATTATGCATTTAATATGGTTTGATGTTAGTTAATGTGGTTGGAATTGGATGAGTAGCCTTACAATTTGTGTTAGTTGATGATGTTGTGGAATTTCGTGCGTTTGTAGTCCCAGCCGGCCGACCGGCTGGGAACGCTGCTGAAGTGAAATGGTTACTTCGAGAATTTTTGGTATTGTGTAATTCCCAGCCGCCCGAACTATTCCCAGCCGCCCCATCTTTTCTTATTTTCTCACCTTTGGTATGTGTTCCCAGCCGGGTAGCCGGTTGCCGGTCACACCCACTGGCTGGGACACCCCTGCATTTTTGGTATTGTTTGATTGTTGCTGTAGTGCCAGCCGGGTAGCCGGCGGCCGGTCCCCTTAACCGCCTGGCACCCCCTGAGTTCCTTTTCCATTTCTTTCCTTTTGATCTTACTTATAATAGTTTGTACGGTTCGTTTATCATATAAATTTATGTAATAGCATTAAATATTCATGTTTAGAATATATGATATCCCACTCGCTTATATCGCATGTTTTGTGGCGGTTTTTGATATGTCCCCCTTTGAGTCGGTTCTACGTATGTTTTGATTTGAGCACTAATCGTTGAGTGCTATGAACTCTCATTTCCCGGCTATACCTCCTTGCTCGTTAGACTGGAATATCGGAACGAGGAGGTGTATCCTTATTGCTTGTACGCATGTGTTAGTGGGGATATGACGACGTTTTTGGGAGGTTAACGCAATGCGTTGATTGACCTGGCTGTCAAATGTCGTATCCTTGCAAGGTGGTGTCATTGCATGTAGCGTACCGCTCGATTATGATTCTTGTGCTCTTTCCGCCTCTTTCGTGTAGTTTGACCGAATTTGGGGTACTCGGCTTCTGTGTTTGACCGAGTCTTGGATGCGAAATGTTCATCGCATGTCGAATCAGAACACATTTATTACGATAGTCTGGCCAGGTTTAGACTAGGAACGTATTATTATCGTCGTCCTACCGGGAGGAAATGAGTCTTTCATATACGAAACGTGTATCGTGTATGGTTCAGGGAAATGTTTATCATGTGCACGTGTTTCAATCATACTTGTTATGTACATGGTGCTAGTGCGTGTCATTAACCGTGAGAGAGTATGTTACCATAATCGTATGTTTGGATGGATGCCTATATGTTGACTCTTTGTGACCGATGGATGACTTGGCGTGGTTTATATGTCGAGTCTCTATCTTATCAAGTATATGCCACTAGCGGTGAGATGAAGCCCTAGTGAGTATATAGTTGCCTAAGGGTGTCTTCCCCGAGTCTGTCTATAATTTGATGCTTACAGTTTTGTACTTCATGCGCCTATATCTTAATATATTGAAATGCTTATTTGTACTTCTCGTACTTCTCGTAATTCACACACACACACACACACACACACACACACACACACACACACACACACACACACACACACACACACACACACACACACATATATATATATATATATATATATATATATGTATGCTTCTACATGTTTATTACCTTTTAAGTATGTTATTTGTGATATGGCTGGGAGAACCCGGAGTTACTCCCCACTGACTGTGGCGTTCATGTTTCATGAATGAAAATGTTGCTTGGTTAGATCTTTTCTTGTTTTTGGGTTCGGGTGTGAGCTAGCGAGCGTTGGACTTGACGATTCACCCATAGACGTTCTTAGCTAGTTTACTAAACAACTTTTATGTTTGATTACGTTTTGAGAGACTATGTCTCTTTGTAGTATTTTATACTTTAGTTGGTATGTAATTGACATTCCTCGTACTCTTCCTTTGGCATGTAAAAAGTTTCAAAAATATCGTATTTTCCGCTACTTAAATCGCATGCTTGTTATGTTTTATTTTCGCTATCGCGAGGATTGTTACAAAATTGATGTCAGGTACACAATTTTTAAACCATAAACACTAACTTAGTTTCAATAACGAAGAAAGAAAAGTTGATGATGATAAGGAGATTTAATTTATTGTGGTGCGAATTGGTTTGACGGCATTCCAGATCGTTTAAATATCATTTATTTTGCCGGTGAGGATATGAGTTTTATGGGTGTGATACGAAATTAAGGCGACGAAGGTGAGATCGCGTCTGAGATGGCCGGTTTGCGGCGGTGGAGGATGAGTACTTCAGAGAAGGGAGAAGAGGGAAACAAAGAAGGATTTAAATTCTGGCGAAACACAAGGACGTTTGCACAAACTTTAACGGACTCATCGACGACGTCAAGTTCGAAGGCGTTGTTGGTGATCGTTTTTCGCGGCGGTATCTGGTGGTGTATGGTGATCGGGATGATGAGTTGATATAGTGTGTATGTGTGGGGGGGGGGGGGGGCTAATTTTATAAAATGGGAATGGTATTATGACAAGGAGTTCATGAAATTATTTTATCGGGAAGTAAGGGGAGGTTATTGGGGATTAATTAGCTTATTTTCACTTTTTGCACCGAGTGATCGTTTGCGCCGGATCTTAAAACATTGCTACTACATCAGAATCTGTTTATCATTGACCTGCGGCAGCTAGCATTTTGGAAGTCTCGGCATGGTGCTCACTCCTTTGATTGGTTGCATTCAGTTCTTATTTTTAGGTTAGGGCTGACTACGAATAGAAGAATCTACCATAGTTAGTATTCTTACCTAGCAACTGGGTGTTCCGTGGTTCACTGTTTCTTGGCCATGTCCTACTTGTTCTCGGGTCTTTGATGGTGATGTCTATCACGATAAAGCTGTGACATGTGATGCTACTATGGGAATTAAGCATCAACATAAGCTCGTTCGCAACACTTTATTAGATATGCTTGAGGTATGGGATTTCTGCCCGTAAGGAGGTTGATATCGGTTTGGTTGACGGGCATGACAAGCCCTTTCTTCCGGCGGATCTGTTATTTTAATCATGGGACAGAGAGCAAGATGTGTGTGTCGATTTGACGGGATCCCCCTAGACTCAGTCTGCGATGTGTGATTTTGCGGCCGGTCGTGTAGTCGTTGATGCTGCTCAACGTATGAAACACCCTCATTTATCCAGGAGCCTTAGCTAGACCTTCCCAGATAAATAAGGGAGTTATCATCTCGGTTTCCCGTGGTAGTACATATCAAAACCACAATCATAAGAGTAATTTGAATACTTTATTACATAATGAATAAATATTCTTACAATTTACAAACCAATACTAATAAAAGTAAATGGTCATCAAAACTATAAGAATTGTCTCGTAGCGTAGCCCATCCCTTACAAGCATCATCCAATGCCAAGCTTATCAATTCACTAACCTGCAAGATACACTGCTCCCCATTTGAACGAAAATAAAAAATGGATCATAAAAGGCCACCAATTTCAAAAGAGTAGGGTGGACGACACACACACACATAAACCAAACAAGTCAACCAAAGGTTGAGTATCAAATATCTCACGCACCATACAATATTATATCATCATTATACATCATCAATAGTCATTCAACAAAACAATATAAGTCACTCACAATTTCACGTCAATGCGTGATATACCACATACAAGCACCAATCTCCCAATCACTGTGCTTAGCACAAATCTCCTATTCACCGTGCTCAATACACAAAGGTACAAATCTCCCAATCACCATAACATTACTACCATCACATCGATCACACAACTCTCCCTTTCACTGTGCGGATCACATTCGCAACACATGCCATCACAATAAAATTCACATAATACCATCACTTTTATATTCATATTCAAACATTCATCTCCATATTCATATTACTATCAAATACATCACTATTATAATCATATATCAATTACACAATCATAAGATACATAATATCAAAGATGAGTAGGATAAGTCCCTACCTTTTCCCAAATCCAAACGCACAAGCAAGTTAGTAACGATCCTCAAAAAATCCGTCACCTACAACAATTATTCCATACAAGATTACTTTGTATTCTATTCAAATAATCACAAGTATCACTTTTCCCCAATTTCCCTAATTTCTAGGGTTTAGTCCCATTATACTTGAATAGGAGGAATAACAAAGGTAATACAAGGTTAGAAAGATGAGTAACTATTATAACTTACAAAGTTTAAGAATGAACTAAAAATTCTGCTAGCTAATTTCCCGAAAGATGAACAAGATGAATCGTTCTCCCTTCTCTCTCTAGGTTTTATGAGTGAATTTAGAATAAAGTAAAAGTGTTTTTAAGATGGATGGAATAGGGCTTATATAGTTTTAGCTAAATTAATAAAATAAAACTAGATTAAATAGAAAATCACGTCTAACACCTCCCCCACCGACATGGTCGATCAACCAAGACACCGTGTCGATCGACATCACCAACAAGTTGATTGACATAACTCGTTCGGCACAGCCTACTCAAACCAACCTTTGCCGATCGACAACCACCCTCTGTCGATCGAAAGCTACACCTTGTCGATCGACAACCACATATGGTCGATCGACAGCTAGTTCATGAACCTTGTTTTACAACACCATTAAACACAACGCACAATTCATGAACAATATTGCAAGACTTATACAAATAACATAACATTAATTCTCATAAATTACGGGGTATTACAGCGTCATTGTGCCAAGTACCGGGATTTGTGCATGGCGGCTGATTATGGTTTCCTAGCCTTCCTATTCTCTACGCTGGGAGAGCTAGATATGAATGTTGTTCCCTTGAAAAAGCGGATTCAAAAACTCTATGTGTCTCAAGATACTAGGAATTGTGTTGCGCTTACAGATATTGAGATACGAATGTTTTTGGACCGTCATCGATCGTCTTTGTCTTCCGCTTTTGCTCCCTCACCTCATCATTACCATGCCGAAAATTGTTTGTTTTCATTGTCCTTTTGTGGGTCTTAGTGGGTGTCTAGATGGTAGTGGTATAGCTCTTACTAAAACCTCCATGTTACGGCACCTTCATGATGGGGATTGTAGCGAAGAGACTATGGTAGTTACTTGTCAAAATCTCTCTAATAATTTGACTTTTTTTTTATGTTGCGATTACTTTTAAGAGAATGGGTGTTTGGTTATGTGGGTTGTGCCTTAAAACTCATACTTTTCGTTCTAAGTGTCGGCATAGTTGGGACGATTATGTGGCGCCCACGAATTGTGGTGACGGCCTTGTTCGCTATATTAGTTATGATATTTCCAGACCTCCTGTTCCTTCTCTGTTAGTTCCCTTGTCTGATGTTTGGGTTGTGCCCGTTGGTTTGAGTTTATCATTTCTCGATCGTTTGTTATCTATGGGGTTTCGCATTGTGAAGTCCATCCCGCCTAAATGTCAACTTGGATTTTCTTAGGTTTTGAAAGGGGATTTAGATGATGTGGCTAACTCTCCTAATGGTCTCTCCTGCTAGTTTCGCTTGCTTGTTGCTGCCTCTTTTTATACTTAAGACCTTTTCCTCGAGGAGTAATCTTGAGTGTAAGACCGCTGTCAAGCGTTTGCGTCAGAAGGAGAGTATTGCCAGTGCTGGGGTGTGCCTGGTAGTTGTTTGCAACTTGTGCAGGAGAACTTAACTGAGGCCCCTCCTTCTGTTAGTGTGGAGGAGGAAATTTGAGTAAGCTTAACCTCCGGCAATGTCGGAGGAAGATTCGTGATGGTCACTACACTGCCGTTGTTCGGGTTCTTTCTTCATCAGGTACTGCTCATTATTCTAATGCCACTCTAGCGGGTTTGCGGGATAAGCACCATATTGCCCCATCTCCCGCATTGCTGTCAATGCATGTTACTCACCATCCCCTGGTTGCCTATACAGCTGTTGATTTGGATATGATTCAGAGTTCTCTGCGTGGCACATCATGTGGGAGGGATGGATTATGTGCTCAACATCTTGTGGATTTTTTGGATGGAGCTGTTATTACTATTTTGAATGATATGATCGCCTCTATTGTAACACCACGATATACCAAAGAGCCTAGCTAAGGCCTACATTAGTAAATAGGAGTGCTGCCATCTTTGTTTCCCGAAGTAATACATGTCAAATCTACCATAATGGGACAACATTTAAATAAATATAACGTTTAATGAGATTACAGCGGAAGTCTATATCAAAAGTCAATATAACAGTCTCCAATAATCCATTGTAATAAACTCATAAATAAATTCTAGACAGTTTACGACACGGCGAAAGCTAATAACTCGTCATCCAGCGGCATCCCCTTCAATCCCAACGCGTGATCAAAGGAATCCCTGCAAAACTCCTGCTCACCATTCGCCAATGGATCACATTAGTTTTGAAAACATATAAGGGTCAGTACATTTATAGAACAATCAATTCAACAACACAATAAAACATTCATCACAAGGTAACAAAGTATCCAGTAACCAATAACATCTCCAAACTTCAGTAACCGAGTTCCCGCCGAAGCGGTAACTCCTGCCAGCGTCAGACTGCAGATTTAAACATTGTACCACCTAAGATACCAGACCGTAGCACTGGACAACAAAAGCCTCTCTCATTGCAACGAGAGTTCCCGAAACATTAATGTGCACATCCCCATCGTGGCAGGAGAGCCACGAGAGCCAAACTCGGGGTATGGTCTGTCTCCCATCGGACCACCAATATAGAACCAGTAACCAATCACAACACAATCACAAGTAACATCATCATCATCAAAGATCCATCATCAACCATCACCATCATAGTAACCATCATCAACAATAACATTAACATCAATCAACACATGAAAATAATGAGTAGGGAAACTCTACCTTAAAGCAAATTCGCTATGTATGACAAAGAAAGGCTAGAAATGATGTTCTATGAATTCTCCTCCTAAAAATCATATAATAATCTAGAATCAACAATCAATTATAATTACCTAAACTCAGCCCTAATTCATATTAGGGTTGTAACAATCCTACCCAAAAGACAACAACAAAGAATCAGAGATTTAGGACTTACGATAGAATAAAGCCAGAACAAAGACGGACTAGCAAAGAAATCATATTCAAGCTTCGTAATGGATTAAGGTGATTAAGAGTGTTCAGAGAGAGATTAGGGTTTATAAAATGTTTTAGACAGAATTAATATATAACCTCTTAAACCTCTTAATCAAAAATCGCTCAAAACATTCGTCAGACCGGTGCTCTCAGTCGAGTAAAACCCTTACTCGGCTGAGTGCCACTCAGGCATAAGTATGCCTAAGCGACAGACTCAACTACTCGGTCGAGTACCCCTTATTCGACCGAGTACCAAGGTACTAGAATACGGAGTATTACAGTCTTCTCTCATTAAAATTGAACTTCGCCCTTGAAGTTCACACCGAACACATTGCAAAAACGCAACATCGTCTTCTACTAACAACTCACCACATAATCTAGTATGAAACTCAAAACGAAGCCAGGAGGAAGTATCTATCAAACACAACTAAGATTTATAACAAGGCAAAAGACTTACAAAAACTAATACGGACTATTACATTCTTTCCTCCTTAGAAATGAACTTCGTCCTCGAAGTTCACACCCTCATTAACAACAAGAGAACCTAGGCAGTCAAGCGAACAGTAGCACTATCACATAACAAAGATACCCTCCAAAACTGTCACAATTCGATACAACATCATAACCCAAGTTTCCAACGATACATACATTGACCCTTACCAAACTAAAATTCCTTCACAAGACATCCGAACTAGCACCGTCGGAAGCTATTACTAATATCTCAACATCCCAACGATATCATTAAACAACACACACCGTTATAGCACACATATCATTTCCCCTCATAACATTTCATAACATTAACATAAGTACGATACCACAACCAACTCACTTCCACTATACTCGACATTAATAAATCCAAACTTGTCACCATTCATTATGCTATCAACATGCAATGCTACAATTCTCCCTCCCTTAAAAACGAAATTCGTCCTCGAAGTTTGCTCATACTCAATCCATTAACATTATTACTATTTTCCATGCTTACCGCCATACCAAAGGTCATATTTCCTCACATAACCAAACCGCTCATAACGAAATAACTAATACCACAATTCAACAGTCATGCCTATAATAATACATCAACAACATACTCTTCAACAATTCACTTAACTTACAAACCAACCATCATTCTCTCTAAATATTCCATAAAATAAAGTAAGTCATTATGCGACAACTTACTCATCTCAAAACGGTACTACATACTCTTACCAAATTCATCATTAAACTCTTATCTTTTTCCTTTATTGTCATCATACCGTCTTACTGAAACTACTTGATACCCTAACACCAAACTGCCAAATATATCACAATCCCAATGCGATTCATTCCACACATCACCTAGGATCCACTTGAAAATGCTCAAAACGAAACATTAATCTATTATTTACCATGATTAATCATAACATCCTTCTAAACTCTCGCCCTATCTCGACTACATAAAGCTCGACCTAAAAATCCTCATCCACCCAAGATCTTTATTTTTTTATCTATATTGCCTGTAACACCCCGTGTTTTATGATAATTTTATTCGGGAATTTATTCATTAAATTAATTATTTTTCGAGTTTAATTAATTTTTTCGTATTTAACGCTTGCGATCTCTATTTTGTTATTTTTCGTTTTTACCTAATTTGGATGGGTTAAAATGTCCGCGCACGATTTTACTATTTTAATTTAATAGCCACTTATCCTATATGAACTCTCCAAGCGTTTCAATTATATTAAATCCGACTTGTAATTGGATATTCCATCTTGTGAGCTAATGGGTCAAAAGCCCACTTAAATTCTCTTATAAATATAAAAGAAACCCTAAGCTAGCAACTAGGTTGTTCAATATTTTCGTGCTGCGCGTTCTCCAACCGTGAGCTTCCCTTCATCATCTCTTTTCATTCTTCTCCCTTTAATTCTATTGTTATGCAACTTTCTTCATCCAAATCAAATATAAATTATATATTTACAATCCTGGCTCTTACCTCTACAATATATTCTATTCATTATATTTTTAAGGGACTCGATTGTATGGAGTTTAGACCTACCTTTAGGGTTTCTATATTTGATAGGTAAATAAGAAGAATAAGAAGAAGATGTCTTTCTTTTGGATCTTTTGGAGGAGTATTCGTGTAGGACTTTATTAATGGCGTCTTTATGAATATGAATATTATTTTACGGCCTCTATTGCGTAATAAAGGTAACTAGGTGTTTTCCTTTAATTGTGTTTATAGAAAGTAAATTATTAACATGATATAATGATTGATTGTATGATTAATTGGTTTGTGTGGTTATTTATGCTTATGATTCACATGTTTAATTGCATTTAATATTTATGTTGTTATTTTATTTTCAATTATTCATTTGGTGTGCGAACTAGGGTTCAAATCGCGAACCCTAGCGTCGTTGGTGGTGGCGCGGCCGTGGGGTTGCCGTCGCCTAGGGTTTCGGCCTCCTCCTTGTGGGAGAGGCTAGGGTTTGCTTATGTTGAGAAATTAGGGTTTTGGTTTATATCATTAAGGTTATAGCTGAAGTTACTATAACTTTGCATGTAAGCTACCCTAGTTATACCTATTTGAGTTATAACTTTGAAGGTGACGTTATGGTGCAGTGTACTATAACAAGACTCGTTGTGGTGATACAGCGGTTTGTACCGTGGAGTCGACCCCTCGGTGAATTTGTTATAGAGGACTAATCCGTGATGGAAGAGAGTTATAGTTGATGATACTATAACCTCGCACGTATAAAGTTACAGCTTGAAGTGTTATAACTTCACTAAAGTTGAGTGAAGGTTATAGCTGAAGTGCTATAATTTCACTAAAGTTGAGTGAAGGTTATAGCTGAAGGTACTATAACTTTACTGAAGTAATGTGAAGGTTATAGTTGATGATACTATAACCTTACACACTTCTTAATGTTATAGCTGAAGTTACTATAACTTCACTAAAGTTGAGTGAAGGTTATAGCTGAAGTTACTATAACTTTACTAAGGTTAAGTGAAGGTTATAGTTGGTGGTATTATAACATTGGATGTTATATGCTTTGGTGTCTGGTGTTATGGTAACTCGAACTATAACATGACCTTTGAGGTGTATTGTTATAGGTCAAGATACTATAACCTTAGTCATCTGTGCTTGTTTATGTGTAGTGTTATAGTCAGTTGGACTATAACGCTATATTTGCATATCGTATTGGTTATTCTTATTCCTGTATTGCTGGACAGTCGGTTATACTGTTCTTGGCTTGAGTCGTGACGTTGTTCACGCATTGTTGGGAAGTCAGTAGTACTGTTCCTATGTTGAGTCGTGACGTTGTTCACGCATTGGTATGTACAACAGTTATACTGTGCATTTGTTTGTTGCTGGTTGAATAGATGACGATAGTATCAGTTATATACTATCGGAATGAACTAACGCTACCCTTCGGGGATTCGGTTTTATGTTCTATGTTCGGGGGCGTATCAGAGGCAGTTCGTTATACGCTCTGGTCCCCGAGTGTCGTTCGATGTACAGTTAATGCATCGAGGGTCTGGCCAGGTCTTAGACATATAGGCAGTGGTTATACGCTATACATAGTACCGTGGATGCAATTCGTTATACGGTCCACAGTGGATGCAGTTCGTTATACGGTCCACACCGATGGAGGCAGTTCGTTATACGCTCCATTAGCTAGAGGCAGTTCGTTATACGCTCTAGTGATTAGAGGCAGTTTGTTAATCGCTCTAACGACGTTCATTCTATTCGCTATGCTTTGTTGCTAGCATTGTGCCTTACATTGCTGTGAATCATATGCTATTTTGGGTCTTGAATGTATTCATGGTCTAGTGGTTGCATAGGTCTAGGTGTAACAACCCGAAATATACCCTATTTTTCTAGGGAAAATATTTACTAACACTTTTCAGTAGACTTAAGTTTTTAAAATAGAATTTATTGTTTCGAGTCGTATTTTGAAATTCCGCGTTCGTATTTGGAATTTCTGAGAGATTTCATGAAAAGACCGTTTTTAGTCATCTTGGACTTTTCTTGACTTTTAAGTCGTCTTTGACTTTTTCTTGACTTTTTAAAGTCGTCATTGACTTTTCTTGACTTTTAAGTCGTCATAAACTTTTCTTGACTTTTAAGTCATCTTTGACTTTTCTTGACTTTTAAGTCGACTTTGACTTTCGTTGACTTTTCCGACTCACCTCGTAATTTTAAAGACCGAAATTTTATTTTGAAAAATAATAAATTTAATTTATTTTATTAAGATTTATTTGAATTTATGATAATTTAATATAATTATTTTGAATTTATTCGGAATTAAAGAATAACTTTTATGATTTAACCCCAAACGTCATTTAACTATTCCCGGGTCAACTTAAGTCCCGAAACCCGACTTTGACATGAGTCACACGCGCCATGTCACTTTTTTTCCACTCATATTAGATCTTTTAATTAATATGATTAAACTAATAAAAATATCTAAGATATTTTTAACTTTATCGGTCTGTCAATTTAAACTCCGCAAATCGCTTAAAAACAGACCCGATTTCTCACCATTTCACACGTCTCCTTTGTCCTCTCTTTCACCTTGATATGTTCCTTTCTTTTCATTATAATAACATAATATCTTGATATTTAGTTCAATTAACTTAATCGCTAATTATATTTAATCGATTACCGTAATATAATTATTAAACGCGAGTCAATTCCGTAACAACAATTTCAAAATCCGACTTCCTAATTCCTCTATATTTACACGGCCCTCACTCACCACATACTCACTAACAACTTTTCATTTTTCAATAAATCAATTTAAGATCAAAATATCACTTTCTTTAATCGTTCTTGAGCGTTCTTCGCGTTCTTCATCCGTTCTTCGTCGTTCTCGAGCAAAACCTTCATAAAACCTTCATTTCTTAATTAAATCCGTCCTAACTTATATTTCTAGGATCTCCTCTTCGCTCCCCATCTTCACGTACGGTTTTATTTCAATTCCGACAAAATCGTTTTCAACACTTTAATTATGGAAAATCATATTTTATTTCTAATAAAGTTATTCTTGTCATTTCTTATAGGGGAAGATTTTTAAGACGAGTTTGGTGACTCGTATATTTTAGGAGAAGATTAGAAGACGGGTTTCTTATTTTTCTTTACTTCTTATTTTGGTGCTAATTGATTTTACTAGCTAAGGTAACGATTCCGAGTTACTCGACGGATATATGTTACATAGCTTTTATTTTTTTAGTTTTGGTTCATATTATTATGATTCATGGATTTTAGTTAGTAACATAGCCTTTAGCTTTGTGTTTCTTTAGTTTTGGTTCATCTTTAATTTTGGTTCATATTATTGTGATTTAGGGATTTTTGGTAGTAACATGATAAGTAGTGATTTTTAGCATGTTGTATGAATTTTTAATATGTTTAGTGTTCTTGAGGAATTTGGATGAATTATTTTTAATCATGATTTTGTATGATGGTTGTTAAAAATGGTAGTTTGATAATTAAAACATGTTGGAATTAATTTGGGGTTGTTTGTGGTGTGAACCGTGGGGAAGGCTGTGAACCGGACCCAAAACCAGCCGGTCCAGGCCGGTTCAGGCCCGGTCCAGGCCGGTTCATGGTGGGTCCGGGTTTTGGTCTTTGGGTTGTGTCGATGTTTGATTGTTTGGTGGTTGTTTTGACGGGTTTTAATTATGTTAAAGCATGCGGGAATTAATTAGAAACGGTTTTAGTAAAATCGTTAAAAGGCTAAAACAGGCCCAAATCTGTCCGTGGGGGCCCAGTTCAGGCCGTGTCATGTTGGCCCAAAAATCAGCCCGTGGGTCCCACTTGGGGACTTGTGACGGTTTTTGAGTTATCGTCATTTTTATCGCGTTTTGTAATAATTAGCAAGCGAGAAATATTAATAAGTAAAATATTTAATTAAAAAGGTTTTTTTTTTTTTTATTAAATTATTATTTCTCACATGTTAGAAATTATAAGACGAGATCTTAGTTTAAT
>JAIUZE010007438.1:0-26227 GCA_022085475.1 Heliosperma pusillum | reverse complement strand
TTCACATGCTAGGTTATATGTTAGTTATTTGTTTCATAACATGAAAAGCATATCGTATATGTTAAGGTTTTGTATTTTCCTATACATTGCTTTTATGTTATTCATGTTTTATTAAACTCGACATTTCGTGGCTGGGAGAACTCGGAGTTACTCCCCACTGACCGTGGCTTCCGTGTTTATATTTAATGCGGTTGGCAGGTTTGTGATGCATACATTGGGTACATTGACGAGCTAGCGAGCGAAGTATTTACCTTGACCTATATTCGGTTCATAGTTTTGGTATATTATTGTACACACTTTTATTTCCGTATTTTACCAGGGGGGAGATATGTCTCCCGTCTGTAAGATTTCTTTTGTATAATAGTATTTCCGTTTTGTAATGACCTTTTTATGTTATGACACCTTCGTTATGTATTATCATATTTCGTTTATGTATTTAAATAATTTTTTTTTTTTTTTCTTTCCGCAAATTTGAGGGTGTCACATTCATTGTCCTATTTTCTTTCACTGTTTTCCTAATGTCCTCTTTCTTTTCCGCGAAGTCTTTAACTATGTTATTCAAATGCGTCGTCTGCAAAGTCTTGACAGCTAGAAGCAATGCAGCCATTTCTACCAAGTAATAACGCATGTACACTTTCGATTACAATTCAGTTTCAAATATCTCCCTCATACCGAATCATATCCATCATTAAGAAATTTTTCGATAATATGGATGTTTAGAAGTACCATCATAATCTAAAAGAATATCACACCATTCTCAACTGCATAAATTATGAAGATAAGTACCTCTAATCTTCACATTCAACATCAGATCATACAAACAACAATACCACAAGGTTTTTTCATTATCATAACCACCTATATTGACATTTCTCATGAAATGAACGCTAACGATTAATTTTTTCAACAACAGTGTCACACAAATTTAATTTTATACTACGAAATCCTAATCTTCACAATTAAAAAATATTAAACCCTAGTTTTCACAATTAAACAATTTTAAACCCTAATTTTCGCGATTAATGAAAAAAAAATCTAATAAACAACTACAACTACAACTACCTCGATGATAGTAATTAGTCCAATACGTCAATATAATCATTAAAAAGCGCTGAAAATCATGTAGAAGTGCGATATTTGGAAATCTAAAACAAGAACATCAAAAATACCACAAATCCCTCTACGATTAGTTCGATTTTTTTGATTTAATCCTCTTAAATTCATATAAATCATCACACACAAAAAATCTAACACAATCTAACCTTCATAATCAATTTAATAATACATAAGTTAAATTAAAATCGCAGAAAACTAGAAGCGAATGTACCTTAAAGATTTTGGAGACAAGTGAATGAGATTTTTCAATGTAGTGAACTTATTAATCAAGAAAGACGAAAAGTAGTTGAAATCCACCGAAATTAATCGCGTTTTGCCATAATTTTTCCAATACTTTAGAGAGGATTTGGTGAGATTTGTTTGATACAGGTTTGCTATTGTTTCTGGCAAATTTTTTAGAGAGAGAAAAAAAGACCAATATGTGTAAAGGTGAGCATCTTTTGTACGCTGGTTTTTGGTACCTACGTGGTTTAATCTCAGCGCTCCATTTTTGTTAGATCAGACGGCTATAATTAGGACTCACGGACTCAAATATATGGCTGGACTCACCGGATCTTGCCTCTCTCTCTCTATATATATATATATATATATATATATATATATATATATATATATATATATATGTATATAGAGATAGGTTCTTATGAGTCCACCAATTTTTGTGAGTCCATGAGTCCTCATCTTGGCCATTGGATGAGGGAGATGAATGGATGAGATTGTAGAGACAAAAGCACACTTAACACTAATCAATTACCTATGCACTAATTAATTAACTTGCTCTCTCTAGCCTTTAGTTAATCACTTTTGAGCACTTTTGAATTTCTGAGATTTGTGAGTGTAACTTCAGCCCATATTTGTGAAACTTCAAACTAAAATGTGATTTCGACTATATAAATTTGAATTTATGAAACTTCAAGACAAGTTTATGTGATTTTCGACTTTTTATGAGTGTAACTTCAGACATTACGAGTGTCACTTCAACCATTATTTATGTAACTTCAAACTAAAATGTGATTTCGACTACATAAATTTGAATTTTTGAAACTTCAAGACAAGTTTATATGATTTTAGCCTTTTTATGAGTGTAACTTCAGTCACTACGAGTGTAACTTCAACCAATATTTTTATAACTTCAAACTAAAATGTGATTTCGACGACATAAATTAGAATTTATGAAAATTGAAGACAAGTTTATGTGATTTTAGCCTTTTTCTGAGTGTAACTTCAACCATTATTTGTGTAACTTCAAGCTAAAATGTGATTTCGACTATATGAATTTGAATTTATGTAACTTTAAGACAATTTTATGTGATTTTAGCCTTTTCTGATGGTAACTTCAACCATTATTTGTGTAACTTCAAGCTAAAATATGATTTCGATGGTACAAATTTGAATTTTTGTAACTTAAGACAATTTATATGATTTGAACCTTTTTATGAGTGTAACTCCAGTCTTTACAAGTGTAACTTCAAACCGTATTTGTGTAACTTTAATTTTAAGACATAAGTATGTAACTTTAAGACATGTTTATGTAACTTTAGTCATTTGAAAATTTTAATTTAAGTTGATTTAACTTTAAGGCTTTAAGGCATATTTTGGTAACTTTAGTCCTTACTAGTATAACTTCAGTTCTTAATTGTACAACTTCAAGCATAACTTCAGTCTGTTAATAGTATAACTTCTGTATCTTAATAGTGTAACTTCAGTCCCTAAAAGTGTAACTTCAGTCCTTAAAAGTGTAACTTCAATTTTTAATAATGAAATTTTAAGACATGTTATCTTTAGTCATTACTAGTGTAACTTCAGTCCAAAATAGTGTAACTTCAGTCCAAAATAATGTAACTTCAATACAAAATAGTGTAACTTCAGTCCAAATACACCATCAATCATACTAAAATCAAAACATAATAGTGTAACTTAAGCAAAATCATAATGAGATCTAAAAAATAAAAACATAAAAACTTCAGTTACTAAAAGTGAAACTTCAGTTACTATATGTGAAACTTCAGCTACTATATGTGAAACTTCAGTTACTATATGTGAAACTTCAGCTACTATATGTGAAACTTCAGTTACAATATGTGAAACTTCAGTTACTATATGTGAAACTTCAGTGAAACAACAACACTAACCACAAAAAAATGGTGATTTTTGAGATCTGAAAAAGAAACAAACATAAAAATTTTGAAATATAAAAACAAGATAGTGTAACTTCAATACAAAATAGTGTAACTTCAGTCCAAATACACCATCAATCATACTAAAATCAAAACATAATAGTGTAACTTAAGCAAAATCATAATGAGATCTAAAAAATAAAAACATAAAAACTTCAGTTACTAAAAGTGAAGCTTCAGTTACTATATGTGAAACTTCAGCTACTATATGTGAAACTTCAGCTACTATATGTGAAACTTCAGTTACTATATGTGAAACTTCAGTGAAACAACAACACTAACCACAAAAAAATGGTGATTTTTGAGATCTGAAAAAGAAACAAACATAAAAATTTTGAAATATAAAAACAAGATATAAAATAAAAACATTGATTCTAAATATAAAAAAAATAAAAATAAATAACATCAAACACAAAAAAAAACGAGATCTAATTTTTAAAAAACATGTTACTTTAATCAGATCTGGAAAAAAACGATGTAAATAATGTGTGTTATTTTAATACTATCAACAAGTGTAAACTTTAAGGTCATTTTATGTTACTTTAATAAATAAATTGTGTTACTTTAATAGACCATATATGTGACTTTAATAAATAAGGTGTGTAACTTTAATAGAGAATCCGTGTTACTTTAATTTACAATATGTGTAACTTTAATAGACAATATGTGATACTTTAATAGATGAAGTTTGACACACTTTTTCAGATCTGAAAATAAAAAAGAAAAGAAAAAATAAACAAAACAAATATACAAAACAATATCTGAAAAAAAAGAGAAATAAAGAAGAAATAAATAATAGATCTTAGAGAAAGAAATGAAAAAAAAAAAAATCAGAACAACAAGGAGGAAACCGGATCTGGGAAAGAAAAAAAGAAAAGAAAGGAGAAGAAAGGAGAGTGGCGGTAGAAAGAGGAGTGGAGACGGCGGGAGGCTGGCGAGACGGCGGCGGAGGAGACGGACGGACAAAAGCTGGTGGAGGAGAGGAGGAGAGTATGGAGTAGGGAGTATTGTCGGAGTAGGAGAGGGGAGGGGGACGGGGTGGTGTGTGGGTGGTTAGTGGCGGCAGAGGGGGGCGGGGTGTGGCAGATCCGCCGGTGAGGGGGTGGGTCGGAGTGGATCCGGCAGTGGAGGGATGTCGGTGGTGTTGGTTTCGGTGGTGGTAGTGGGAGGAGGTGGTGGGAGGGTAGTTGTGAGTGAGAAGGGTGAGGAGGATTTATTTGGGTTTTGATTTATTAGGGTTTTAGAGAGAGAGGGTGAGGAAGGATATTATGTGAGATGAGAGAGAAAGAGTTGAGTGGAAAATGTTATATATTGAATTAGGGTGTGATTAGTGGTTAATTAGTGAGGATGAGAGAGAGTGGAAAATTAACCCATTAATCACCTTTAGGGAGCACCAATCTCAGCCATCCATTTTCCCCATCTAATGGCTATAAAGAGGACTCATGGACTCACTCTTTTGGGATGGACTCTCTTGATCCTTTCTCTATATATATATATATATATATATATATATAGAGTCAAATTCTTTTGAGTCCTCATCCTAGCCATTAGATGAGGGGGATGGATGACTGAGATTTGGGAGATTAAAAAACACACTTATCACTAATTAATTACATATGCACTAATTAATTAACTTTCTCTCTCTAGCTTTAATTAATCACTTTTGAGCTGCTGAGATTTATGAGTGTAACTTTGATGCTTGCGAGTGTAACTCTAATGTTTTAGAGTGTAACTTTATGTTTTTAAGGCGGTTTGTATACAAAAATTTGAATTTAAACAATTTTAACACCTTACGAGTGTAACTTTGATGCTTTTCGAGTGTAACTCTAATATTTTCGAGCGTAACTTTAAATTTTAAAGACGATTTTGATATAATAATTTGAATATATATACTTTTAACATTCTACGAGTGTAACTTTGCTGATTTTCGAGTGTAACTTTAATATTTTTTAGACGGTTTTGTATAAAAATTTGAATTTATATAATTTTGACATTTTACGAGTGTAACTTGGATGATTTTCGAGTGTAAATTTAATATTTTTTTAAGACGGTTTATTACTTATAAATTTAAATTTATATAATTTTTTACATTTTACGAGTGTAATTCTAACATTTTAGGAGTGTAACTTTAATTTTTTTTAAGACGGTTTTGTACATAAAAATTTGAATTTATATAATTTTAACATTTTACAAGTGTAACTTTGATGATCTCGAGTGTAACTCTAATATTTTACGAGTGTAACTTTAGTAATTTTAGGTCATTTTGAGTGGAATTTTTTGAATTTTATTACATGTTGAATCTACGTAATTTACTACAAATTTATGAGTGTTACTTTAGTCCTCTATGAGTGTAACTGTAGTCCTCTATGAGTGTAACTGTAGTCCTCAATGAGTGTAACTGTAGTCCTCTATGAATGTAACTGTAGTAAAAACTATGTAAAAAGCAAGGTAGATCTAGAAAAAGGTAGATCTAGAAAACAAAAATTGGAAAGCAAGAGTAAAAACTAAAAAAAGAAACAGATCTGACATCAACAAGTGTAACTTTTAAGGTCATTTTGTGTTACTTAAATAAATAATGTGTGTTACTTTAATACAAGATATATGTGACTTTAATAAATAAAATGTGTAACTTTAATAGACAATATATGTGACTTTAATAAATAAGATAGGTAACTTTAATAGAGAATTTGTGTTACTTTAATAGATAATGTGTAACTTTTTCAGATCTAGGAAAAAAATGTTACTTTAATTAAGGTGTGTAACTTTAATAGAGAACTTGTGTTACTTTAATAAATGTTACTTTAATAAACCAACCCACACTTACAATAGAAAAAAATATGAAAACAAGAGTAAAAAATAAAAAAAGAAACAGATCTGACATAACAGGTGTAACTTTAAAGGTCGTTTTCAAGGTCATTTTGTGTTACTTTAATAGTTTTACTTTAATAAATAATGTGTGTTACTTTAATAAATGATATATGTGACTTTATTAAATAAAATGTGTAACTTTAATAAATAAAATGTGTAACTTTAATTAACGATATATGTGACTTTTATAAATAAAATGTGTAACTGTAATAGAGAATTTGTGTTACTTTAATAGAAGTTATTGGCACTTGACACCCCTTTTTCAGATCTAGAATTAAAAAAAAAACAGAAAAACAAGATCTGAAAAAATTAAAAAAAAAAACTCAACAACAACACCCACCCACCGCCACCAACCGACACAACACTACAAAGACACACCCACCCACCACCCTAGATATCCCAACCGCCACCCACTGACACACGAAACACCAGCAACAACAACAACGACAAAACACAAAAACAGATCTGGGTTTACTCAGATCTGGAAAAAAAAACAAAAGAAGAAGAAGGAGGCAGGCGGCGGGAGTATGAGAGGCGCGTGAGGAGGAGGGCCGCAGGGGAAGAAGGGGCGGCACACGACGGTGGTGGTAGCAGCGGCTTGGTGCGTCGAAGGTGGGAGGAAAAGAAAGAAGAAAAGAGAAGGGGGATGGGAGGGCGGCGGCGGCAGGGTGGTGGTGTCGGGTGGTGTAGTATCGGGTGGGTGGTTGGGTGGAAATGGCGTGGTTTTTGTGGTGTTGACGATGGTAGTGGCGGTCGGGTGGTGGTGGTTCGGTGGTGGTCTGGTGGGGGTAAGTGAGTGAGGAAGGATGAGTGAGTGAGTGAGGTAGTGATTTATTTGGGTTTTTAGAGAGTGAGGAAGGAGGAGTGATTTATTTGGGTTTTTAGAGAGAGGAAGAAAAATGATATTATGTGTGATGAGAAAGAAGTAGTTGGGTGAAAATATGTTATATATTGAATTAGGGTGGGGATTAGTGGTTAATTAGTAAAGATGAGAGAGGGTGGGAAATTAAGCCATTAATTACCTTTTGGGAGCACCAATCTCAGCCACCCATCCTTCTTCATCCAATGGTCCAAAATAGGACTCAAGGACTCTAAGGAAGAGGGTGGACTCTATTGATCCTTCCTATATATATATATATATATATATATATATATATATATATATATATATATATATATATATAGAGAGAGAGAGAGAGAAAGGATCATGTGAGTCCTTATAGAAATAGTGAGTCCATAAGTCCTTTTGTGAGCCATTGGATCTCTTAAATGAATGGCTTAGATTAAGTGCAAATATGACTTAATCCCACTCAAATAATCATTATCCTATTTACCTCTCTCATGCCTATCATTAGTCCCTCTTACCCATGCATGCAACTAATCAGTCACTTCACACCCATTACTCCCACGTCGTCCCTAATTCCCCCCCCCCCAAATTTGAAAAACTCTCATTTTCTGAATAATCAAACATTGAATTATCATTTCCCAAACCCATTATTGCTCATTTACTGCTGAAATGAAACCATTTATCACTCTACATTAAACTCTCTCAATTCATTTATCACTATTAGTCTCGGCGTTAAACTCTACATTCAAAACACTCTAAACTCTCTAAATTTAAACACAGTTCATCTATCAAACATCAACCACAGTTCATCTTTCTCAGGTATTTAACATTTTCTTGTTGTTTTAATTTATATCTCAATATGTTACTGATTATCTTAGGGTTTCTGATTATTTCAAACACAGTCTTTATAGTTTTAATCCGGTTATAAATTAGGGTTCCTTATTATCTTACTCATACAATTAATTACATTGATTGCAAGCTGAGTTAACCATATTGTCACACTGATTAAAGTTATAAATTTAATTTCAATGTTCATTTTGTGTCACTTCAAGTTGATTTCGTGTAACTTCTATTTAATTTGGGTTTTTTTTTTCTTTTATTAACCAGTGAATTTAATTTATTAGAGTGTAACTTCTATTGCAATGTTTATTGTATGTCACTTCAAGTTGAATGTGTGTAACTTCTATGCAATTAGTGAATAACTTTAATTTATAAAAGTGAATAACTTCAATTTTGTGTTATTTCAATTTTGTGTAACTTCAGTCTAATATTGTGTTACTTCAGTTGCTTATTTGGTTACTTCATATTTAGTCGATATCTTTGTTACTTCAATGTGAATGGTGTGTTACTTCAAGTCATTTGTGAGTAACTGCAAGTTTAATGAAGATACAGTTTCCTTGTTTTTCTTCAATTTTGTAGTACTTCAATTTTGTGTTACTTCAATCTAATATTGTGTTACTTCAGTGGCTTATTTGGTTACTTCATATTTAGTCGATATTTTTGTTACTTCAATGTGAATGGTGTGTAACTTCAAGTCATTTGTGAGTAACTCCAAGTTTAATGAAGATACAGTTTCCTTGTTTTTCTTCAATTTTGTGTTCTTTTTATTTCATAATACATGGAGTTCAATATTGTTAATGCTTGTCTTCCTCAGATGGCTTCAGGTGACGACGAACA
Source organism: Heliosperma pusillum (assembly GCA_022085475.1). Taxonomy (NCBI): domain Eukaryota; kingdom Viridiplantae; phylum Streptophyta; class Magnoliopsida; order Caryophyllales; family Caryophyllaceae; genus Heliosperma; species Heliosperma pusillum. The sequence goes on along the minus strand of JAIUZE010007438.1, from coordinate 17,542 downwards.
AATCGAGACACAAGACTTGCCTAAGATTAAGGTGAGGTGTCGCTCCGCGAGGCTGGTCAAAGTGATGGAGGGGCTGAATGTGGCACAGATTGCAGCAGTCAAGAAAATTGGTTTTGGGGGGCTGCTAGAATTGAATTTTACAACGTACCCGCTTGCGCATGTCCTTCATTTTTTCGATTGTTTCTGTGATGGGTCCTATGTTTTCAGGGCGTCTAAACTAAAGGAGTTCATGGTTACTAAGCAGGATGTACATGACTGCTTCTTGTTGCCCACGTGGCCCAATCCGCTCGAACTTGTTCCTACTGGCCGTTACAAGAAATCTACTGAACGGGAATTCAAGGAATTGAAAGATCGATGGCGGTCACGATATGGGATTGTTAAGCCGGCTGATCCTGTCCCTTTGGGTAAGGCATTCATAGATCTAGAGAAGGACAAATTAGGTGGTGATGAATTCTGCAGGCTATTTGTTTTGTGTAGTATGTCGTCGTTCCTATGCCCCACTTCAAATAACGGAATAGATTTAAAGCTACTCAAGGCAGTAGAAGATGTCAGTTGTATTGCAACGTTTGACTGGTGTTCTTACGTGTTAAATGGTATAGTTAGTGCTGCGAAAGACTCTGTAAAGGACCCTATGCCAGCCTATTTGCTTGGGTGTATCCCTTTTCTGATGATCACCTATTTCCAGAGGTTCGATTTTAGAGGACAGGAATGCAGACATGATCTCCCACTGATAAAACACTGGGACGAACATAGGATGAAGACTAGGATTGCTGTTGAGATGGACATGGGGGGGTTGGGTCGTCTTCCTTTTTCAAAGGTAAAATATCCGCGGTCTAAGGTGGGGAAGGTTCGTCAAAGGTTGACCATTGCGGGGCCGAGTGAACCCCAACTTTTTCTGGGATCTAGCTCCCACCCAATAGTGGAGAAGAAGTTCATTCAGATAGAACTACCGCCAGGAATTGAGGATGATGACGAATTGAAAGCCCGGGCTGTTGATGTGAGTCTTCTGTTACTTGCCCTTCAATTTACTGACCCATATATAATATCATAGTGAATAAGTTGATTTTATCAAAGTGAAACTTCAAGTGGAGTGTGGGTAACTTCAAATATGACTTAGTGATTGTGTAACTTCAATTCAAATATATTTTGTGTTACTTCAATCATATTGTGTGTTACTTCAATTCATATTTTGTGTTACTTCAATCATATTCAGTTATATTTTTTGTTACTTCAATATTGTTTTGTGTTACTTCAATCATATTTTGTGTTACTTCAATCTTATTTTGTGTTACTTCGATTCATATTTTGTGTTACTTCAATCATATTCAGTTATATTTTGTGTTACTTCAATATTATTTTGTGTTACTTCAATCATATTTTGTGTTACTTCAATCTTATTTTGTGTTACTTCGATTCATATTTTGTGTTACTTCAATCATATTTAATGTAACTTCAATCATATTCAGTTTAACTTTCTATTGTGTTCAACTCATTCTCATTAATCTGACTAACATTTATGTACTTGTTTTAATTTTAGGGTGTACATGAGCTTTATTTACAGATGCAAAGAAATGCTGTTGCGTTTCATTCCTGGTATGCAGATGCAACAGCTAGGATCAAAGCTGCAACTGGTGGAGACAGTGATCCAGTAGGCCTCGTGCCTTCACAGTCAACCCAAGAATTTTTTGGAGATGAAAACGTTAATCGTTACGTTGATGAAGTATCAGAGATAGCTGCAAGTATGGGACGATCTGTATCTCTTGCACCTGTCTTTCAAAAATCCAAGCCGGGACTGGCTCAACATAAAAAACAATAACAAAGGGCTACCACTCAAGTGAGAGAAGTTCTATGTGGTCTTGCCATTGAAGGTTTTTCGGGAGAGGATGATAAAGCTGTTTGTGAAGTAGATGGTGGTGCAGATATAGAGGTTGACTTGGCCTCAGACGATATGATGGGTAGCCTGGATCCCTTTTCCACGGCTAGTGTTAAAGAAATCTTTTTAAGAGCGGGGGAGGCGGAGGCTATTGAAGCCACTGGGGATGGAAATGTGATGTCAAGGGATGCAGAAGGGGCTGCTGACCTAGACGTTGTGCAGCATTTAGGGGATGCAGGTGACGTCGTGTCGTTGCCGTTGCCGTTGCTGACAAGTCTACTGATCATGGACCCGTGGGCGATGATGCACCGATTGTGGAGACGCCCATTGCAACAGAGAAGTCACCTGAAAGGGACTATTACCAGATCCAATCGACTCTTATGGTTACAGCAGATTTAAAAGAGGCCTATCGTGGAGTACCTGAGTCCGCTGGTGGATTTGCAATAGACGGTAGCGCACCTGGCGCAGGGGGTGTTGAGACGTCAGGTGTGGGAGGGGATATGCCTCCTGAAGTCAGTGAAAAGAACGTTGATGCTGCTCCCACCATTTATGTCCCGCAAACTAATCTTATTTTTCACCCATTTCTACTCCATTCCAATGCCCCCCTATCTTGTATGGATGTTATCCCCGAGAACCTGGGGTGTTCTATTGACTGTGGGGCACCTGATCCCAACCAGCTGGTGGTGTCAGAAATTATGAAGCGCAATAAGACGATGTTCAATACAGTGTTCAGTTTGAGGAAAGATGTGATGGACTACATCTTTAATAAATCAGACGCCCTTAACAAATCGTAAGTGAACTATTTCTACCCTGGTACTTCTATTCATTAACTTTTATGCTTTTACATTAATAATGTGACAATTTGTCCTTTTAGGGAACAATTGGTGACATATTCAGACTTCTACTGCATAACTCGGGAGGATTTGGTGTCATTAGAACCCGGAGTGCAAATCACTGGCAACGTTATTGATTGTTGGTGTTTGTTACTTAATGAAATCACTAAACAGCAGAATCAACACGGGTTAAAATCCCGATGTAGCTTTGGCCTTAGTCACACTGTAAGTAGGATTAAACCTTTATTGAAGTTATGCGAATTGTTTATAATACCTTCACTCCAACGCATATTATGGGTTTATTAATTTCTCTTCACTCTAATTATAGGAGACTTTGCTGGAAATTTATCATGCGAGGAAATCAGGAAAAGTCGTCGATCTGACACAGCAACTGTTTACCAGTTGGGACACATGGCAGGAATCATGTTTGTCTCCATTAAATCTCGACGCTGATATGGTATGTTTTCTAAGCTAACTTTTGCAATAAAATGGTGAAACTTCAATCCTTTTTAATTCACTACTAGTGTTCAATGTTCCTGGTATGTAATCTCAATGGTTGGTTCTTAGTGTGTAACTTCAGTCTTTGTGTAACTTCAATTCTATTATTGTGTTTCTTCAGTGTCTAATTGGGTAGCTTCAATGTAACTAGTATAACTTCAACTTCATTTTGGGTCACTTCAAGATGAATAATGTGTAACTTCAACTTCTTGATTGTCATATTGGCCGTAACTCCAATGTGATTAGTGTGTAACTTCAATATTCATTGTGTGTAACTTCAAGAGCATTATTGGTAACTCCATTAAGTAGTGTCACTTCAGTTGTTGTCTGTGTAACTTTAAACCATTTAGAGTGTAACTTCAAGTATATGTGGAGTTACCAAGCATATGAACTTCATCAAGCATATTGTATGTTATTTCAATGGTTGGTACAGTTGTACCTTCAATGGTAGATGTTCATTATTCTTAGTGGGTAACTTCAGTCTGTGTGTAACTTCAAATCTATTATTGTGTTATTTCAGTGCCTAATTGGGTAACTTTAATGGGTATTTGTACTTTTTCAATGTAACTAGTATAACTTCAACATCATTTTGGGTCACTTCAATATGAATAATGTGTAACTGCAAGATCTAATTGATGAATATGTTGATTGTCATGTTGTCCGTAACTCCAATGTGATTAGTGTGTAACTTCAATGTTCATTGCGTGTAACTTCAATAGCATTATTGGTAACTCCAAGTAAGTAGTGTCACTTCAGTTGTTGTATGTGTTACTTTAATGCATTTAGAGTGTAACTTCAAGTATATGTGGATTAACTTATGTTATTTCAATGTTTCTAGTATGTAATCTCAATGGTTGGTACACTTTGTGTACCTTCAATGGTAGATGCTCATTATTCTTAGTGTAACTCCAATGGTAGACATTGTGTACCTTCAGACATTAGTATAACTTCAACTTCATTCTGGGTCACTTCAATATGAATATTGTGTAACTTCAAGATCTAATTGTTGAATATGTTAATTGTCATATTGTCTAAAACTCCAATGTGATTAGTGTGTAACTTCAAGTGCATTATTGGTAATTCCAATTAAGTGGTGTCACTTCAGCTGTTGTTTGTATAACTTCAATTTATTTAGGGTGTAACTTCAAGCTTTTTCTGGGAAACTGTAACTTCAAGCTGCAATTATTGTGTTTCAGGTCTTCATCCCCGTGTTGTCTGGTGATAAAGATCATTACAGTTGTGCTTGCATTAATTTCTTATCCGAGAAGATCGAGTACCTAGACAATCGCTATTACGATGAAGATCTTCTTAAATTGCCTTACGGAGGCATATCTCGGATGGCTGTAATGCTTCTATACATAACACTCAATTATCATGCATTATTAGTTTTTTTTGCTTAACTAACAATGGCTTTATCCGTTTTCTGTCAAAACTCTACTAACAGGTTGATTTAATGGGAGATTATATGGTGTCGAAAGGACATATGAAAGGCTCAAAGGTTAGGGGTTTTAGTCTTGTTAACAAGGAATTTAAATGGCAAGCAGTTGGGTATTTGGCGAATGATTGTGGGGTTTATTTGATGTTGCATATGCTACTTTATGGGGGAGAGCTTTTTGAGTGCGGGCTAGAGAAACCGGGCATGACTACCCTAATCCGAGCCGAGATTGGTGCCACCCTTGTCCTTAGTGACTGCAACAAGGACAGGGAAGATGTGTTAGGTAGGGTCGCTGTTTTTAATGAAGTTAAGGCACATCCATTGACTACCTCCATTCTCAAGAGAAGCACCGATACTGACATAGAGATGAGCTCAGCCAAGCGGCCTCGTTACATGACGCCTGATAACCGCACTCCTGAAGGTCCATCCTTAACAGGCAAGCCCCCTGTTAGTGGGGGCCTTGTTAGTAGGGCCCTTGTTAGTGGGGGCCTTGTTAGTGGGGGGCTGTCATCTATCAGTAGTCGTCGTCGTGGTACGGGGGATGGATTAGGGTGCTCAATCAACTGCGGGGAGCCTGAGGCAAAGTCTCTTGTTGTTTCAAAGACACTATGAAAGAACCAGATATTGATAAGAGATGTACAAATTTTGAGGAAAAACGTGGCTGACTATTGCTTCTTAGACGACCACACCTTTGAAAATACGTGAGTTCTATTTAATTTTTTATTCATTGCGTTTTCGAAGATGACTTGAATGTTAGTTGATTATTTTGAATGTTTGCGACACAGAGAAGCACTAGTGTATTACAGCCGCCATGCAACGCTTAACAGGGATCAGATTTTGTCCATGCTACCGGATAGGCTAATGTACACCGATGTGATTGAGTGTTGGTCGATGTTGCTAAATCGGATAGAGTCGGATGACAACGATTTTGCAAGAATGGCTTTCTTTGGCATAAGTCATATGGTAATAATATCTAGTTAAACTCTAATTTGTGAAACTCTAATTTGTGAAACTTCAGCACTAATTTGTGAAACTTCAGCACTAATTTGTGAAACTTCAGCACTAATTTGTGAAACTTCAGCACTAATTTGTGAAACTTCAGCACTAATTTGTGAAACTTCAGCACTAATTTGTGAAACTTCAACACTAATTTGTGAAACTTCAACTCCGGGATTGGTAAAGTTTAATGACATTATGTGAAACTTCAACTCACTGAAAAACGTTTTTTTTCACTATTGTAACTATACAGGACGCGCTCAACAGGATGATTGTTACCTCTGACCAGTCCACTCAGAACAATGAGGACATTGATGAAGTTTTCCGATTATGGGATCTCTTCATCAAGGATTGTGAGGACTCATTCAATCTGAATGCAGATTTATTATTCGTACCATTTAACATCGACGGCCATTTTGCCTGCACATGTATCAACTACAGGTCAAAAACAGTTGATCTCCTTGACCATCAATTTCACTCTGATTCGAATCAGTCTATCATATGCAAGGCTTCTCGTGTAATTGTAAGTTTTTCGACAATAAACGAAATTTTAATGTTGTGAATATCTGATTGTTTAATCTATTTATCAATGTTCACTTTTATATAGGCTAGTGCCATGGCCGATTACTTTGAATCGAGAGGTGTTGTCAGAGGAAGCTGCCTATTGGACTTCACTCATCGTCAGATAGTTTTTGGCTGGCACAACCCCGCCCATGATCTCAGTGAATCTGGGATATTCACAATGATGCATATGTTAATGTACGAGGGTGAGCCTTTCGAGCACAAGGAGCTGGAGCGGAAGGTCAACCGGCGTTATTTGGTAATTCAATTGGCGGCGACCCTTGTACTTGCTGATTTGAACGTCAGAAGAGATTCTGTTATGGCTAAGGTTGGTGCTTTTGTGGCGGACAAAGACAACATCTGGAAAAAAGTTGAACTTAGGCGCAAAGTGGACAAATATTTGGTAAAAAAAATAGTGTAATGAAGCAATCAGACAAAACAATGTTTCTATGTATTTTGACATATAAACCTGTAACATGTATGTTAATTTTGGAAACCCCGTGGGAAAAAACAATGTTAATTTTGGAAGGTCTGTAACATGTATGTTTAGGAGGAAAAAACCTGTAACATGTATGTTTTATGTATATTTTTGGGAGGTCTGTGTAACTTCAACTCAATATTTATGAAACTCCAGGACTATTCAAAGTAACTTCAAGGCAATTTTTGTTGAGTAACTTCAAGTAAGTAGTGTCACTTCAGTTGTTGTCTGTGTTACTTTAATGCATTTAGAGTGTAACATGTACGTTTAGGAGGAAAAAACCTGTAACATGTATGTTTAAAGTATATTTTTGGAAGGTTTGTGTAACTTCAACTCAATATTTATGAAACTCCAGGACTATTCAAAGTAACTTCAAGGTAATTTTTGTTGAGTAACTTCAAGTAAGTAGTGTCACTTCAGTTGTTGTCTGTGTTACTTTAATGCATTTAGAGTTTAACTTCAAGGAATTTCAATGAAATTTATCGGCCATTCACTGAAGCATATTTTAAGGCCATTAACTGAAACTTTAAGGCTCTATAAATGAAACTACAAAACCATTCAATGAAACTCCAATACACATAAACAAAAGTTCAAGGCCATTCAATGGTTTTTCAAGGCCAGTCAGCCGAAAAACAAATAACTTCAAGTCACGTACAACGATTCCATAACTAATAGTTGGCGCAAAATAATTACTTAAACTGTCACTTCATTACACAGTGTTTTCCTCCTCAGCATCTCCTTTTTCATCCTCGCCTTCTTCTTCCTCTCCTTCTTCTTCCTCTTCTGATTCTTCTTCTTCTGATTCATGATCGCCGGACACTTCCCCTTTTTCATAGTCCTCTGATGATGGGGATGGTGGTTGATCTGCAAAAGGGTTTGGGCAGTTTCTCTTGTCGTGGTTGGACATTCGCTTACAATTATTACATAAGCGTTTGGGCTTTTTTGCTAAGGCAACAGCCTTTGCCTTGCTCGACAACATCCTTTTACCACTACCTTTGTTTTTGCACTGTTTTGGTGGAAGAATCGTGATCTTTTCACTCACTGTACAACCAAGTATTGTCTCAATTTCTTGTTGTTTATTCGGGGGGGCCCATTCTGGTAGTAGTTTCCCCTTAAATTCTCGAATTAAGGTGCACAAGTTTCCCCTTAAATTCTCGTGAACTTCTGACCACAAATTCGCCAGCTCAAGTAGTTCACCATCAATGACATCAATGTCTTCTGTTATTGAACCACCACCGTCTAACATAGCAAAGCGCAGTGCATCTTTAGTCCATCTTTTAGCAACATAAATGATGGGAACCGTTTTGAGACCATTGGATGTAAAAATCCATATGAGATGGCGGCACAATAATCCTTTTGTTTCAAACATTTTACAGCTGCATCTTCCCTCAAGTGTACCTAGCACATAATTAAATTTGTCAACACTTTAATTTTCAAATACTGTAACTTCAGGACCATTATATGTAACTTCAATACTTCATTGTGTTACTTCAATACTTCATTGTGTTACCTCAATACCATTGTTACTTCAATAGACAAATACTGTAACTACAGTAAATAATTTTCAAATACTTTAAGACCAACGACATTTTGTGTCACTTCAACTAACAAATTCTGTAACTTCAATATCAGAGGATGACTTTAAGATAAATATTATCTAATTGTGTTACTTCAATACGTAATTGTGTCACTTCAATAAGTATTTATGTTACTTTAATACTTTATTATGTTACTTCAGTACCATTGTTACTTCAATTGACAAATACTGTAACTACAGAGACTAATTTTCAAAAACTTTAAGACCAACGACATTTTGTGCCACTTCAATACACAAATTCTGTAACTTCAATAACAGAGGATGACTTCAAGACATACATTGACTAATTGTGTTACTTCAATACGTTATTATGTAACTTCAATACGTTATTAGGTTACTTCAATACGTAATATTAAAATAGGGTAACTTTAATGGACTCCAATGTGATTATTGTGTTACTTAAATAACTAATTGTGTTACTTCAATATTATTTTTATGTTACTTCAACGAATAATTGTGTAACTTCAACTTAATCCTAGGTAACTTCAAGCTAAATCTTGTGTAACTTCAATACATTTTTTTTCATATTGTCTGTAACTTCAATGTGATTAGTGTGTAACTTCAAGAGCATTATTGGTAACTTCAATTACATGTGTATTTAATGAACTTTGTAAATTTAAATAAATAGTAAACATTGACAAACTACCTGGGTTGTATTCAACTTCAAAATCCTTTCCTCTGAATGTATCAGTTACTGTTGTCACCTCAAGTTCACCTATCTTGGCGTACCTCCCGGTTTTACATGTATCGAAAGAGTATTTGACCTCTTCCCTAAACTCATTGAAAATCTCGTGTGTGTAGATTTTCGCTCCGTGTTTTTCTATATCAAGATGAGTTTCTGTTTTGGGTGATGATTGTCGGTTATCGTTGTCTAACTTCTTTTGTTGGTGTCTTTGATGGTCCATAGCGCTAACAAAACGCATCCAAAACTGTGACACCCTCAAATTTGCGGAAAGAAAAAAAATTATTTAAATATAAAAGATGATAATATATAACAAGGGTGTCATAAATAACAAGGTTCATTACAAAACGGAAATACTATTATACAAAAGAAATCTACAAGACGGGAGACATATCTCCCGTATAAATACGGAAATAAAAGTGTGTACAATAATATACAAACTATGAACCGAATATAGGTCCAAGGTAAATACTTCGCTCGCTAGCTCGTCCATGTACCCCAAATATGCAACACCACCTGTTCGACCGCATTAAATATAAACACGGAAGCCACAGTCAGTGGGGAGTAACTCCGAGTTCTCCCAGCCACGAAATGTCGAGTTTAATGAAACATGAAAACATAAAAGCAATGTATATATAAAATACAAAACCTTAACATATATGATATGCTTTTCATGTTATGAAACAGTTAACTAACATATAACATATCATATGAAAGCTATCATGTGAATTCGATAATAAAATATAACTCGAGGTAGGGAAGCTGGTATGCTGGCTCAGCGGTTACCAAGTAACATGGCCCTGATACACTCAAACTCTAATCAACACGTAATCATGTGAATCAGTTAACAACCGTTAATCCAAACTCTATCAATCCTAGCCGGCTTGCATCTCACCTTCTAGAACTCATAGAATCATACATACATGAAAGACCAATACTTCTAGAAACAGGCATAAGTTCTTAGAACAGTCAATAGTCGACTTCTGTAACTCGAGGCTATACCCCAAGGTAGGAAAAACATCCTAGTCCTAGACTGATCAGACCTAGCGACAACAGCTATTCATTTCCCCGTCCCATGACATAACCGTCTATGAGAAACTCTACTAGGCGACCCCCTAAGCAGAGATGGCTAGTACTTAAGCTGGCTCCATTTCCAAAGTGGAACTAGGCAGCCATGCCCCGACCTGGATATAAACCCACCAAGCCGAGACACAAAGCCTATCAAGCGGCACCCTCCGTATACTCGTTAAAGATAGTAAGGCCTATCAATGTCATGGTCCAAGATACTCATTTAGAATTAGAATGGTCAAGACGCCATATACTCATAATTCTCTATGGGTACTTAGTCAACACTACACCAACCATATAATCAAACAGTCACGGGAAAAACATCCTATCATGTGACTAATTGCATATAAATCATATTCAAATATCATATCGCCTCATAACTACTAAGGCTAATTCAATAATTATATAAAACCTTACTTGAAGACAAATCCCCGACCCGAGTCCCCCGACGGGTCATCAGTCAATGGGGCTGATAGATCTTAGTTTTGACCAAACCCGTTGGATCAAACCGGCTAGCAGCAGATCTTTTTCACATACATAAACTCAACATTTCATTAACATGTTATTTTATTACTACTTCTAACATGTGGAATATCATATTATGACCCACAACCCGCTGGACTTAAATTGATTTCACGTAAACTACAATCTCTTCATATAATTTCTAACATGTGAGAAATAATAATTTTAGGAAAACCGTTTTAATTCAATATTTTACTTTTAAATATTTCCCACTTGCTAAATATTACAAAACACGATAAAAATGACATAACTCAAAACCGCACAAGTCCCAAGTGGTACCCCATGGGCTGGGTTGGCCGGACCCCACATGGGCCCTAAGATGGGCCCCACGGCCTGTTTTTGACAAACAATGGCTGTTTTTGCTTTAAACTTCTCAAAACCGTTTTCTTAATATTTCCCGCATGCTTTAACATAATTAAAACCCGTCAAACCAACAATTAAACAATCAAACATCGACACAACCCAAAGACCAAAACCCGGACCCACCATGGACCAACCCAGACCGGGTCTGAACCGGCCTGGACCGGTCTGGTTGGTCCGGTTTTCAGCCCTTCCTCCACGGTTCAATCACCACTCAACACCAAATCAATAACAACATGTTTTAATCATCAAACAACCATTTTAACAAGCATCCATACAAAAATCATAATTATAACAAATCATCAAAAATGTCAAGAACACTAAACTTGTTATAAATTCATACAAAATCATAAAAATCATAACTTATGGAAAATCATCAAAATTCATAAAGAACACTAACATATGAAAAATTTCCTAAACAACATAAAAATCATAACTTAATAAAAATCATCAAAATTTATCAAGAACACTAAACCTATTAAAATTTCCTCAACAACATAAAAATCATTACTTATGGAAAATTCATAAAAATTCATAAAACATAATAATAACACTCCTTAGCATATTACTAACTAAAAATCCATAAATCATAAAAATATGAACCAAAAATAAAGATGAACTAAAATCAAAAGAAACAAAACTAAAGGCTATGTTACTAACTAAAATCATAAATACCATAACATGAGCCAAAACTAAAGACTATGTGACATTAATTCGTCGAGAAAAACGGAATTGTTACCTTAGCTAGCAAACCACTTAGCACAAAAATAATAATAAGAAGTATATAATAAGAAAACCCTCCTACTAATCTTCACCCAAAATATACGAGTCTCCAAACTCGTCTTCAAAATCTTCCCCTATAAGAAATAACAAGAAAACATTATTAGAACTAAAAATATGAATTTCCATAATTAAAGTGTTGAAAACGATTTTACCGGAATTGAAATAAAACCGTACGTTAAGATGGGGAGCGAAGAGGAGATCCAAGAAATATAAATTAGGACGGATTTAATTAAGAAATGAAGGATTTATGAATGTTTTGCTCAAGAACGATGAAGAACAAAAGATGAACGACGAAGAACACGAAGAACGATTAAAGAAAGTGATGTTTTGATCTTAATTTGATTTGTTGTTCAATGAAAAGTTGTTTGTGAGTATTGATGGTGGTTTGAGCCGTGTACATATAGACAAATAAGGATGTCGAGTTTTGAAATTGTTGTTACGTAATTGACTCGCGTTTAATAATTATTTTACGGTAAACGATTTAATATAATTAACGATAAGGTTAATTACACCAAATATCAAGATATTATGATATTGTAATGAAAAGTAATCAAAATATCAAGGCCTAAGAGAGGACTAAAGTAGACGTGTGAAATGGTGACTTCCGGTCTGATTTCGAGCGTTTTTCGTAATTTTCGTTAATTGATCGATAAAGTAAATAGTTATCTAGATATTATGATATATTAATCAAAAGAAATGAAAATATCAAGGTCTATTAGAGGAGAAAGAGAGTCGTGTGGGTAAGGTGATCATCGGGTCTGTTTTTGCTCGATTTGCGTAATTTTCGTTGACGGATCGATAAAGTTAATAAATATCTAGATATTTTGATTAGTTTAATCAAAATAATTAAAATATCTATTTGTGAGTGGAAAGCGATGACACGCGCGTGTGACTCATGCCAAAGTCGAGTTTCGATTTTGTTTCGCGCTTTACTATGAGTCGGGAATAGTTAAATGACGTTCGGTTAAAACCGTAAACGTTATTCTTTAAATTCCGAATAAATTCAAAATAATTATATTAAATTATGATAAATCTTAATAAATCTAAATAAAAATAAATCAAAAATATTATTTTTTTAAATAAAATTTCGGTCTTCATACTTATGAGACGAGTCGTGAAAAGTCAACGGAAGTCAAAGTTGACTGAAAAGTCGAGAAAAGTCGAAGATGACTTAAAAGTCAAGAAAAGTTTAGGACGACTTAAAAGTCAAGAAAAAGTCAATGACGACTTTAAAAAGTCAAGGAAAAGTCACAGACGACTTAAAAGTCAAGAAAAGTCCAAGATGACTAAAAACGGTCTTTTCATGGAATCCCTCAAAAATTCCAAATACGAACGCGGCATTTCAAATACGACTCGAACAAAAATTCCTATTTTAAAAACTTAAGTTCCTAACTGAAAAGTGTTTAGTAAATATTTTACTTTTACTAGAAAAATTGGCATTTTTCGGGTTGTTACAATCACCCCTCCTTTTAAAAAGTTTCATCCTCGAAACTTAGAAGAAGGAACGTAACATATATGTAGGTCTATTTCAAAACTGTTAAAATATACTTGTAATAAAATATAGGATCTTATCTACGGAACGGCAGGTTCTCGTCAGCAGTCACGAATATCGGTAGAAGGAACGGCATCTTCGAACGGTTAAATCGAATAGGAAGAGGAAAGAAAGAAGGAAATTTACCTCACGAAAAGAGCTCGGGATATTTAGCTAACATTTTAGCTTCGGGTTCCCAAGTTTCTGATTCGACGTTTCCACAACGCCAAAGGATACGAACTAAAGGTACCACCTTGTTTCGGAGTTGTTTGTTAGCCCTTTCAAGTATACGAATCGGCCCCCCCAGTTCTTTCCAATGCCAATTAGGTGCCAAGTCCACACTTCCTTCCTTGATATATGACTCCGTACACTGATATACTTCTTCAAGTCAACTGAGAACAATGGGAACAATCATGAACTTTGCTCAGTTCTAAGTTAATTCCTCCAGACGATAAGCAACAGACCAACTCTTTTAAAAAAAAGCACTCGAAACGGTCCAATATATTTAGGACTCAACTTCCCTTTCACTCCCAAACCGTTTCCAACTCCTTTAATGGTGACACTTTAAAGAAATACACGGTCATCCACATCAAATTCAAGCGGTCGTCGACGAACATCGTCATAGGATTTCTGTCTATCTTGAGCGGCTTTCATTCGTTCACGAATGACTTGAACTTGATCGATCGTTTCAGTAACAATGTCGGGACTCAACATATGATCATCTTGTACTTGATCCCAACAAACAGGACTACGGCACTTCCTACCGTATAAAGCCTCGTATGGTGACATCTTGATAGAAGCTTGATAACTGTTGTTATAAGAGAATTCCACTAAAGGCAAACACTTCTCCCAAGATGTATGAAAGTCTAAACCACAAGCACGAAGAAGATCTTCTAAGGTTTGAATCGTTCTCTCAGTTTGACCGTCAGTAGCGGCATGAAAAGCTGTGCTCATCAACAATTTACTACCCATGGCTTCTTGCAAAGCTGTCCAGAATCGGGAACCAAATCTCGGGTCACGATCTGAAACTATATCTTTAGGAACTCAATGGTAGCGTACTATCTCTCTCACATAGGAATCAGCTAAAACATCTATTCTCGAAGTCTCCCTGATAGGTATGAATCTAGCACACTTGGTCAAACGGTCAACAATAACCCATATGGCATCCTTTCCACTAGCAGTTCTAGGTAAAGCCATCACGAAGTCCATAGAAATAGACTCCCATTTCCACAGAGGAATTTCCAAAGGTTGCAGTAAACCTCCGGGTCTTTGATTATCAATCTTCACCTTCTGACAAGTAAGACATCTACTAACATACTCCTTCACTTCAATCTTCATCCTAGGCCACCAGAATTGTGGTCTCAAATCCTTATACATTTTGTCACCGCCAGGATGAATAGAATAAGGAGAAAGGTGAGCTTCATCAAGTATTCTCTTTCTCAACTCGGCACTTCTCGGAACAAATATTCTACCATGATATCGAAGGTAGCCATCATTATCCACCACACAATCTTTAGCTTGCCCAAGTAATATCTTTGCTCGAATGGCGATAAAAGTAGCATCCTCCGGTAAACAAGTACGAATCTCTCGATAAAAATCAGGTTCCGCAGTCAAAGCACCAAAATAATCAAATCCCTTCCCAACAAACTGTATCTGAAGCTTCTGGAATTCGGTTACTAGTTCATCGGGTAAAGTACCAAGAGCATTTAATGAATGACTAGTCTTTCTACTCAAAGCATCTGCCACGCCATTTGCTTTTCCCTCGTGATAACTCAACTCAGCATCATAATCATTCACTAACTCCAACCATCTTCTCTGCCTCATGTTCAATTCCTTCTGAGTAAAAATGCACCTCAAGCTCTTATGATCGGTGTAAATTCGGCAATGAACTCCAATAAGATAATGTCTCCAAGTTTTCAAGGCATGTACTACAGCTGCTAACTCAAGCTCATGAGTCGGGTAATTCACTTCATGAACCCTGAGTTGTCGAGAAGCATAAGCAATGACTTTTCTATTCTGCATCAAGACACATCCCAAACCATGCTTTGAAGCATCACAATATACATCATAATCAGCTTCATCATCTGGTAAAGTAAGACTCGGTGCGTAGTCATCTCTTCTTTAATTTCCCAAGAGGGCATTTCCCATTCATCGGTCCAAATAATACTTTGCTTCCTTCTTTAGGCAATTGATCCACGTCTTGCCTAATTTGGAGAAATCTTTCACAAACCGAGCATAATAACCCGCTAAAACCAAGGACCTCCGTAATCTCGGACACATTTTTCGACTTTTCCATCCCAAACCGCCTCAATTTAGCTGGATCGACCATAACACCGTCCTTTGGAAATGACCTGACCAAGAAAAGCATACCTCGGGCAACCAGAATTCACATTTGGAGAACTTCGCATACCACTTTTGGCGTCGAAGAACACCCAAAATGGTTCGAAGATGAATAGCATGTTCTTCCTTAGATTTTGAAAAGATCAGAATGTCATCAATGAATACCACCACACATTTATCAAGATACTCCCGGAAGGTACGATTCATCTGATCCATGAATATAGCTGGGGCGTTAGTCAAACCGAATGGCATCACATTGAATTCAAAATGACCATACCTCGAACTGAAAGCAGTCTTCGGAATATCTGCTTCCCGAACGGGAATTTGATGATACCCCGATCTAAGATCAATTTTAGAGAAAGTAGAAGCACCCCGTAACTGGTCAAAAAGATCATTGATACCAGGAAGAGGATATTTGTTTCTGATTGTGACACGGTTCAATTCCCGATAATCAATGCACATCCGCATAGAACCGTCTTTCTTCTTGACAAATAGTACGGGCGCACCCCAAGGAGAAGCACTAGGCCTAATAAAGCCTTTCTCAATTAAATCATCAAGTTGAATTCTCAACTCCTTCAATTCAGAAGGAGCCATACGATAAGGAGCTTTGGCAATTGGTCCAGTTCCAGAACTAGATCAATGGAAAATTCAACATCCCTTTCAGGAGCAATCCCGGGTAATTCTTCGGGAAATACATCGGGAAATTCTCGAACAATAGGAACATCCTTCAAAGAAGGAAGAGAAGAATCGGAAGTAGTCACTACACATAGAAATGCTTGATGACCCTTCTTTAAAACATTCCACATTTTCATAGCTGAGATTAACTTCACACTAGCTTGCTTTCTAACCCCTTGATAAGAAATACGAGCACCCAAAGGACTTTTAAGAATAATTTTCTGATCACGGCACTCGAATCGAGCATGATAAGTAGATAACCAATCCATGCCCAAAATAATATCGAACTCCTCAAGAGGAAAACGTAAAAGATTCGCCGGAAAAATAGATCCATTTATGGATATTGGAATGTCGGCATGAAGATAAGAACATGAAAATACTTCTCCGGATGGTAACGATATAGGAGTAGTTTCTCCTACTGAAGCTTTAAGCGGTAACTTATCGGTTTCCTCAGGAAATAAAATAAAGAAGCTCCTGTCAAATAAAATTAAACACGTAAATCATAAATCGCGACATCCCCGTCACAATATCGGGTTGGGCATCCGCCTCAGCACGGCTCATAATAAAAATACGACCCTTAGGTCTCCCAGAAATAACCGGTGTAGACACCGTACCCTTCCTCTCAGGACATACATTCGCCTTGTGACCCGGCTTTTGGCAAATAAAGCATATAAACGGCTTGTTGAAGCAACCAACACCAGGGTGAATAGGCATCTTGCATGTAAAGCAGACACGACCTTTAAGGTCGTTGTTGTGGCTCGGAACAAAGGGACGGTTTCTCTGATTAGCCGGTCCACTCTGGAAGTTTCTCCGCTTGTTTGGAAAAGAGGGAGAAAAAGAAGGTCGAGAAGCAGGATAAAGAGGTCTCTTGCCAAAGGCATTAGGAGCAATATAAGAAGCACGAGCTTCCTCGGCAATCTCCCGGAGAGAACTCTCCGCCCAGATGGCATCATTATAGATCGAGACAAAGGAAGTAGAGCCTCTACTGATCTTCCCCTTTATCTGGGGAGAAAGCTTTCCCAGATAAAAGAAAGCTTTGTCTTCCTCTACTCTAATAAGTCGAGTGGCATAATGAGCCAACTCATTGAACCGAGTAGTAAACTCCTGAACGGATAGCTTTTCTTGCTTGAAATCCATGAACTCTTTCAACTTTTGTTGTCTCAACTCATCGGGGTAAACCCTCGCTTCCAAGAGCTCACGGAAACGAGCCCACCCAAAATTAGGCTCCAACTTAGCGGTAGGACCAGAAAGAGTCCACCACTGATCCGCTTCCTTCTCTAAGAAGTGAGAAGCTAGACGGACCTTGTCCT
>JAIUZE010007437.1:0-108318 GCA_022085475.1 Heliosperma pusillum | reverse complement strand
ATAAATCATATTCAAATACCATATCGCCTCATATCTACTAAGGCTCAATCATTAATAAAATAAAACCTTACTTGAAGACAAAGCCCCGACCCGAGTCCCGCGACGGGTCATCAGTCAAAACGGGGCTGACTAGATCTTAGTTTGACCAAACCCTTTTGGTCAAACCGGCTAAAAACAGAGTCTTTACCAATTAGACTTGAACACTAAAATCATCATATTCATTACATGTTATTTTATTAAAACTTCTAACATGTGAATAATTAAAATCATACAAAAACCCGCTTGACTTAAGGATATCAATTTAAACTACGGTCTCGTATTATAATTTCTAACATGTGAGAAATAATAATTTTATGAAAAACCTTTTTAATTAAATATTTTACTTATTAACATTTCCCACTTGCTAAATATTACAAAACACGATAAAATGGCAATAACTCAAAAACCGTCACAAGTCCAAAGAAAGGGGACCCACGGGCTGATTTGGGCCGACTTGACACGGGCCTGGACTGGGCCCACGGGCCTGGTTTGGGCTGTTTTGGCTGTTTTGTTCGACTTTACTTAAAACCGTTTCTTAATATTTCCCGCATGCTTAACATATTTAAAACCCGTCAAAACAACAACTAAACAATCAAACATCGACACAAGACCTAAGCCAACTCACGGACCCACCATGGACCAACCCAGACCGGTCTGGACCGGGCCTGAACCGGCCTGGTTTGGGCTGGTTTACACGGCCACTTACACGGTTCCCACCACAACAACCACCAAATAATTTCCAACATGTTTTAATTATCCAACAACCATTTTAACAACCAATTTAACCATCATCATACAAAAATCATGGTTATAAATAAATCATACAAATATGTCAAGAACACCAAACATACTATAAATTCATAAAACATGATAATAACAACTACTTAGCATGTTACTAACTAAAAATCATAAGTAACAATAATATGAACTAAAACAAAAGATTTGTGACATTAATTCGTCGAGTAAATCGGAATTGTTACCTTAGCTAGCAAAATCAAGTAGCACAAAAAAATAAGAACTAAGAAAATAAGAAACCCGTCTTCTAATCTTCTCCTAAAATATACGAGTCACCAAACTCGTCTTCAAAATCTTCCCCTATAAGAAATTACAAGAATAATATTGTTAGTATTAAAAACTTGATTTTCCATAATAAAAGTGTTGAAAACGATTTTGCCGGAATTGAAAATAAACCGTACTTGAAGATGGAGAGCGAAGAGGAGATTCTAGAAAGATAAGTTAGGACGGATTTGAACAAGTAACGAATGTTTTGTGACGATTTTGCTCAAGAACGATGAAGAACGCTCAAGAACACCAAGAACGATTTTGATTATATTAAAGAAATTATTAAAAAGGTATTAAGTTGATTTAGTGTAAAATGAAAAGATAAGTGGTGAGTAATGTGGTGGTGTGTGCCGTGTAATATAGAGGAAAATAATGAGTCGGGTTTTGAAATTGTTGTTACGGAATTGACTCGGGTTTAATAATTATATTACGGTAATTAATTAGATATTAAGTTAATTAAATCAAATATCAAGATATTATGATATTGTAATCAAAAGAAAGACAAATATCTAGCTCTAAGAGAGGGTGAGAGTGCCGTGTGAAATGGTGATAGTCGGGTCTGTTTTGTAAACGATTTGCGTAATTTCCGTTGACAGATCGATAAAGTAACAAATATCTTAGATATTTGCATTAGTTTAATCGAAACAATCAAAAGATCTAATTGTGAGAGGAAAAAGATGACATGGGTGTGTGACTCATGCCAAAGTCGAGTTTCGGGTTTGTTTCGGGATTTAAGATGACTCGGGAATAGTTAAATGACGTTTGGTTTAAAACCGTAAAAGTTATTCTTAAATTCCGAATAAATTCAAAATAATTATATTAAATTATCATAAATCTAAATAAATCTTAATAAAAATAAATTAAAAATATTATTTTTTTAAATAAAATTTCGGTTTTCAAAATTACAAGGCGAGTCGGAAAAAGTCAACGAAAGTCAAAGTTGACTTAAAAACGGGATTCCCTTGGAATCTCGCAGAAATTCCAAATACGAACTCGGAATTTCAAAATTCAATTGGAAACAATTAATTCCACTTTAAAACTTAAACAGGCTGAAAAATATTTGTAAAATATTTTCACTAGAAAAATAGGGTACTTTTCGGGTTGTTACATGTATCCTTGCGCTGATTTCGATACTTTATGCGATTTTTTTTTTGAAAGTTGAAGCTCAAGGCAGGTCTAGATATGGTTCGAATGAGGTAAACAAACCTAGTTATTGGGAAAAATCTGAGTCCTCGAGGACTTGTGATTCGAATGGGTCTTCTGATTTATTTGTTAAACCCGTAAGCAAAAACATTGCAGCTCCTAGTTCTTCTAAACCCCCTGTAAATTCTAAAGAACAAAGTGTCATGAAGGTTCGGTGCTTTAAGTGTCAGGGATTTGGACAATTATCAGAATGCATGTCCAAATAAAAGAAATAACACGTTGAGGGAAGTGGTGGCTGTTCGTGATGACTTGTTTGAAGAGGAAGACGAAACATTCGGAGGTGTGTTTAACCTCAATGAGACCGAAGAGGAGAAAGAGAATGCCATGATTTATGAAGCTACTATTTATGATACAACCTTGGTTATTCGTTCATTGCAAGCCAAATCAGTATCGATTGACATGGAGCAACATGACCAACTGTTTCAAACCAAGTGCCAAGTGAATGACCGATGGTGTAGTGTGATCATTGATGGCGGGAGTTGTACAAACGCAGCCTTTAGTGAGATGGTATCGAAATTAGCTTTACCAACCACGGTTCATTCAAAGCCGTATAATTTACATTGGTTAGACGATGGTAAGAGAGTGCAAGTTTCAAGGTAGGTTCGTGTATTCTTTGCAATTTGCTCCTATGAAGACGAAGTCTTATACGACTAAACAGACGCTTGTCACATTCCTTTGGGACGTCCTTGGCAATATGATCGAGATGTGACACATATGGGGCGGAGTAATGAGTATGCGTTGTTTTCTAATGGTAAGAAGGTCGTTCAAAAGCCCATGTCTTCATAAGCGGCTCGAGTTATACATTATGGTCGTAAGAGAAATCCAAGTTTAACTATGCTAGCAATACAGGACGAGTTTGAACAAGAGCAATTGAAGGAGGTGTTTGGACCGTTCGACATCAACCCTTATGTGGATTTCAATCGCCCACCTTTGTTTGATAAATATGGAGATGAGGAAGTGTTTGATACATACATCCAAGAAACGTGTTATTCATTTGATTTTAGCCATGGGTTCGGAATATGTGTTGAGTCCACCAAGAATAATACTGACAAGGTCTGAAAAGTGGTCTTAAGGTCTCCAAAGTCCAAACTATCTTTAATTCAAATCAGATGCCAATTTCGTTATCCTGAGTCATTATTTTATGTTATAGAGATATTACAGTGCAAATTTAGAGACATTTTATTTCAAAGCCCAGTTGTCACGAAAACCGTGGTTAATAACCTTCAAAATAAGCAATTTTCATCAATATTCGGAAACTAAAATTTTTTTTCCTAAAGGTGTTTATAGACCCGTTACGTCTATAAATAGCAATTGGTTTAAGTATCCCTCTTTAAATAACGTAAAACCAGAGATTACTACTTGTTTCCTCTAATACAAACAAGGTGTGTAAAGTGGTCTTAAGGTCTCCAACCTATCTTTATTTCAAATCAGATGCCAATTTCGTTATCTTGAGTCATTATTATATGTCTCAGAGATATTACAGTGCGAATTTAGAGACATTTTATTTCAAGGCCCAGTTGTCCCGAAAAACGTTGATAATAACCTTGAAAATCAACGGTTTTCAGCGATATTCGGAAACCAAAAATATTTTTTTCCTAAAGGTATTTATAGACCCGTTACGTCTATAAATAGCAATTGGATGTTAGTTTACCTCTTTAAACAACGTAAAAAGAGAGAATACTTCTTGTTTCTTCTAATATAGACAAGGTCTGAAAAGTGGTTTTAAGGTCTTCAAAATATCTTTATTTCAAATCAGATGTCAATTTCATTATCCTGAGTCATTATTATATATCTTAGAGATATGACACTGCGAATTTAGAGACATTTTTTATCAAGGCCCAGTTGTGCCGAAAACCGTGGATAATAACCATCGAAATCTGCGGTTTTCAGCAATATTCCGAAACCAAAAATAATTTTTCCCTAAAGGTGTTTATAGACCCGTTAAGTCTATAAATAGAAATTGGTTTTTAATATCCCTCCTTAAACAACGTAAAAACGGAGATTACTACTTGTTTCCTCTAATACAAACAAGGTCTGAAAAGTGGTCTTAAGGTCTCCAAACTATCTTTAATTCAAATCAGATGTCAATTTCGTTAGCCTGAGTCATTATTTTATGTCTTAGAGATATTATAGTGCAAATTTAGAGACATTTCATTTCTAGGCCAAGTTGTCACGAAAACCGTGGATAATAACCTTCAAAATTAGCGGTTTTCATCGATATTCGGAAACTAATTTTTTTTTTTCCTAAAGGTGTTTATAGACCCGTTACGTCTACAAATAGCAATTGGTTTTAGTATCCCTCTTTAAACAACGTAAAACCGGAGATTACTACTTGTTTCCTCTAATACAGACAAGGTGTGTAAAGTGGTTTTAAGGTCTCCAAACTATCTTTATTTTAAATCAGATGCCAATTTCGTTATCTTGAATCATTATTATATGTCTTAGAGATATTACAGTGCGAATTTAGAGACATTTTATTTCAAGGTCCAGTTATCCCGAAAAACGTGGATAATAACCTTGAAATTCAGCGGTTTTCAGCAATATTCGGAAACCAAAAATATTTTTTTTCTTAAGGTATTTATAGACCCGTTACGTCTATAAATAGCAATTGGATGTTATTATCCCTCTTTAAACAACGTAAAAATAGAGAATACTTCTTGTTTCCTTTGATATAGACAAGGTCTGAAAAGTGGTTTTAAGGTCTTCAAAATATCTTTATTTCAAATCAGATGTCAATTTCGTTATCCTGAGTCATTATTATATGTCTTAGAGATATGACACTGCGAGTTTAGAGACATTTTTTTTCAAGGCCCAGTTGTGCCGAAAAGCGTGGATAATAACCTTCAAAATCAATGGTTTTCTGCAATATTCGGAAACCAAAAATAATTTTTCCCTAAAGGTGTTTATAGACCCGTCAAGTCTATAAATAGAAATTGGTTTTTAGTATCAATATTTAAACAACGTAAAAACGGAGATTACTACTTGTTTCTTCTAATACAGACAAGGTCTGAAAAGTGGTCTTAAGGTCTCCAAACTATCTTTAATTCAAACGAGATGCCAATTTCGTTATCCTGAGTCATTATTTTATGTCTTAGAGATATTACAGTGCGAATTTAGAGACATTTTATTTCAAGACCCAGTTGTCCCGAAAAACGTGGATAATAAGCTTGAAAATCAGCGGTTTTCAGCGATATTCGGAAACCAAAAATATTTTTTTCCTAATGGTATTTATAGACCCGTTACGTCTATAAATAACAATAGGATGTTAGTATCTCTCTTTAAACAAACTAAAAACAGAGAATATTTCTTGTTTCCTCTGATATAGACAAGGTCTGAAAAGTGGTTTTAAGGTCGCCAAAATATCTTTATTTCAAATCAGATGCCAATTTTGTTATAGAGTCATTATTATATGTCTTAGAGATATGGCACTGCGAGTTTAGAGACATTTTTTTTCAAGGCCCAGTTGTGCCGAAAACCGTTGATAATAACCTTCAAAATCAACGGTTTTCAACAATATTCGGAAACCAAAAATAATTTTTCCCTAAAGGTGTTTATAAACCCGTTAAGTCTATAAATAGAAATTGGTTTTTAGTATCTCTCTTTAAACAACGTAAAAACAGAGATTACTACTTGTTTCCTCTAATACAGACAATGTCTGAAAAGTGGTCTTAAGGTCTCCAAACTATCTTTAATTCAAATCAGATGCCAATTTCGTTATTCTGAGTCATTATTTTATGTTTTAGAGATATTACAGTTAGACCTGGCAAACGGGTCAACCGGGTCAGGTTCGGGTCGGGCCAGTTCGGGTCGGGTCAGTTCGGGTCTTTCATTGATTTCGGGTTAATTCGGGTCGGGTCGGGTTATTTTGGGTTTCGGGTTTGTTTCGGGTTAATTGTCGGGTCCGTTTCGGGTCAACCGGGTCGGGTTATTTCGGGTCGGGTCATTTTCGGGTCAAAGAATAAGAGACAAAAGGCCATTTTAAGTCTTTTCGGTTCAATTAAAGTTATGTTTTGTCGGGTCATTTTCGGGTTGAGTGGTTTTGGATCGGGTTATTTTCGGGTCGGGTCAGTTACGGGTCAAAAAAGTCGGGTCATGTTCGGGTCGGGTCGGGTCTAATCGGGTTTCGGGTCACATTCGGGTGTTGTAGTTCGGGTCAATTTCGGGTCACGGGTCGGGTCATTCGGGTCGGGTCAATCGGGTCGGGTTGCTTTTGCCAGGTCTAATTACAGTACAAATTTAGAGACATTTTATTTCAAGGCCCAGTTGTCACGAAAACCGTGGATAATAACCTTCAAAAATTAGCGGTTTTCATCGATATTCGAAAACCAAAAATAATTTTTCCCTAAAGGTGTTTATAGACCCGTTAAGTCTATAAATAGAAATTGGTTTTTAATATCCCTCTTTAAACAACGTAAAAACGGAGATTACTACTTGTTTCCTCTAATACAGACAATGTCTGAAAAGTGGTCTTAAGATCTTCAAACTATCTTTAATTCAAATCAGATGTCAATTTCATTATTCTGAGTCATTATTTTAAGTCTTAAAGATATTACAGTGCAAATTTAGAGACATTTTATTTTCAAGGCCTAGTTGTCACGAAAACCGTGGATAATAACCTTCAAAATTAGCGGTTTTCATTGATATTCGGAAACTAAATTTTTTTTCCCTAAAGGTGTTTATAGACCCGTTACGTCTATATATAGCAATTGGTTTTTAGTATCCCTCTTTTAAAAACGTAAAACCGGAGATTACTACTTGTTTCCTCTAATACAGACAAGGTGTGTAAAATGGTCTTAAGGTCTCCAAACTATCTTTATTTCAAAGCAGATGTCAATTTTGTTATCTTAAGTCATTATTATATGTTTTAGAGATATTACAGTGCGAATTTAGATACATTTTATTTCAAGGCTGTAACACCCCAGATTTTATAGTAATGAATAATTTACTAAAGTCGTGAATTTTATAAATTCGTCTTTTACTTTTATTGGTTAAAATATTTTAAGACGATAATTTATGATTTCGTGGCTTTAAATTAATGATAAATAGAATTTAGTTTAGTTGGGTAGAAATCGTCGCATTTCAGTCCGTTATGAGTTAATAATCGGATTCTATGCGAAAATCTAAGTGAGTCGAGCCGATATGAAATTTGGGTCTTCTATCATTCTTTTTCTCAAAACAAAACTCACTTATCACCCTTCTCCCTCTTCATTTTCCAGCAACATCTCCTTCCTCAAAACAACCAAAAACCCTATTAAAACTCCATCACTTTATAACCTTAAGACGGATGTCATTTCTCCGTCTTTCAACGAAACTTGACGATTTTTTACCAATTTTCTCCTCTCATCTTCCTCTTCCTCTTCATTTTCATACCATAAAATCCTCATTTCCATCAACTTTTTATAAAACCCATTTTCTAGATCTAAACTTAAGACGGGCATAACTTCTTCATTTCTTATCCGAATTCAATTCCGTTTGATGTTCCGGAATCCTCTCTCCGCCCTCTTCCTTTCTATGTAAGTAAAATAATGATCTTTAAACTTTATTTTAAGTCTAATTTTCCAGAATTTCGGTCTACCTTAGTATAGTGTTAAAAGTTAGTTTTTGGGTTAATTTTGAAGATTTGGAACAAGGAATCCGGTTGTGTCTTGGACTTGCTTAAAGATTGCTAATTCGGAGTGCTAAATAGGTAACGGTGATGGGTTACTCGGTATCACGTTTTTATGTGTTTCTTATGTGTTTTAAATTAGTAATTATGGTAAAGATTAGTGCTTTGTTAGTTAGTGCCATGAATTCATGTTCTTACATGTTAATATTGAAATTGGGTAAAGTTGTTGTGTTGTGCCTTGTTGATGATGAAATGAACTTGTACCCATGTTTATAGTTGTTTCATGCTATTCAAGTTCTTGTATGAAGTTTACATGTATCGATATGTTTTGGTAAGAGGAGACTAGGGACACCCGTATTGGCAGAAACGGGTCTGTACCGGAACAGGACGGAGTCCAGTGGCTATGAAAGTTTGACAGATTGATCGGCGTCGAAAAATTAAGTGGTTTAGGCTTTTGAATTTCCTGATTTGGAGTTAGTATGAGGAAATGGCGTCCGTTTTACTATTTTGAGCTTTTGAATGATTATAACATATGAAAATTAATTCTTTATATTATTATGCTTAATTATCATGTTTGAACTTGAGTTGAGCCATTAAGGTGCTTTAATTGACCTTGTCAAATGATTGAATATGTTTAGAATACATTAAATGTGATTTATTATCGGTAATTGTTGTTGGAATTGTATGAGTGTTAGTAAATCATTGATGCATGCGTCCCAGCCGGCCGACCGGCTGCCGGTCCGACCAACCGGCTGGGCACCTCTGTATTTTGGTTGACATTCTTCCTTGGGTATGATTCTCAGCCGGTCAGCCGGCAGCCGACCCAACCGGCTGACACACCCCCCTTCCTTCTTTTCTCCAATTTCTCAACTTAGTCTTTGACCGCAGTCGGGTAGCCGGCAGCCGGTCACACCCACCGGCTGGGGACTCCTGTATATTTAATGTTGTTGTTGGTTGATGCTATAGGGCCAGCCGGGTAGCTGGCGGCCAGTCCCCCTGGGCCCTGACCGGCTGGCACCCCCTGTAGCTTATTCTCATTTCTTTTCCATATGACTTCACATGTAATAGTTTGTATGGTTTGTTTATCTTATAAACTTACGTAATAACATTAAATATTCATGTTTAAAATATATGATATCTCACATGCTTATACCACATGTTTTCTGACGGTTGTTGATATGCCCCCCCTTGAGTCGGTTCTACCTTATGTATTTGATTTGGGCACTACTTGTTGAGTGCTTTGAACTCTCATTTCCCGGCTGCACCTTATCCTCGTTAGACTGGAATGTCGGAGCGATGAGGTGTATCCTTGATGCTTCTATGCATGTTTAGTGGGGATATGACGACGTTGTTAGGAGGTGAACGCAATGCGTTGATCGACCCGGCCGTCAAATGTTGTATCCTTGCGAGGTGGTGTCAATTGCATGTAGCGTACTAGCTTGACTTTTGACTATAGATCTCTTTGTCTGCCTCCGCCGTTGGCCGTACTGCCGGATTTGGGGTACTCGGCTTCTGTGTTTGACCGAGTCTTGGATGTGTGCACGTCTAGCCACATGTCGAATCGGGTACACGTCTTGTCCCGAGAGGCTAGCCAGGTTTAGACTAGGACCGCATTATTATTGTCGCCCTACCGGGAGGATTAGAGTCTTCCATATGCGAAACGTTTATCGTGTATGAGTTCAGGGAAACGTTTATCCCGTGGACTTATTTGTCTAGGTCATGAGTATACGAAACGTCTTGTCGTATACGGTTCAGGGAAACGTTTATCCCATGGACTTCCATTGACTTGTCTTGCTTTTGTACATGATGCTAGTGCGTGTCATTTACCGTGAAGGTGTGTAAGCTTAAGTTTGATCATATTGTATACTTGATTGATTTGGATGCCTATGATTGGTTTGTATGTCGAGTCCCAAACCTTCTCAAGCATATGTCGCTAATGGTGAGATGCAAGCCCTTAGTGTTCTATATGGTTGCCAAGGGGAGTCTTCCCCAAGTCTTGTATCGCATGATGATGATGGATGATGGTTTTGTTTACTCGTATATTGTTATCATCATAATTAATGCTTTTCTCAAATCCGGCATGATATATATATGATTGCATGATGACACGTGATTATATGCTTATTGATTTGCGTTTTTATGTGATATGGCTGGGAGAACCCTGAGTTACTCCCCACTGACTGTGGCATTCATTTTTAATGAATGAACATGTTGCAGGTTGGTGTTTGCATGAGGTTGTGGCGAGTGAGCTAGCGAGCGTTGTACTGACAACGATTCACCCTTAGCGTGTAGTTTATATTAGTTTATTATCTTAACCGTGTTTTATCAAGGGATCGATGTCCCTTATATTTATTTAAGATACAATTCGTATAAACGATTTGTTAAATTAAGTTTTGGTCTTGTAACATAGTGACATTCGCGGTTTTGCTTTTAAAGATTTTAACACCTCGTATTTTCCGCTGCAAATCTATGTGTTTACTTTACTGCGAAATCGCGGGGTGTCACAAAGGCCCAGTTGTCGCGAAAAACGTGGATAATAACCTTGAAAATCATCGGTTTTCAGCGATATTCGGAAACCAAAAATATTTTTTTCCTAAAGGTATTTATAGACCCGTTATGTCTATAAATAGCAATTGGATGTTAGTATCCCTCTTTAAACAACGTAAAAATAGAGAATAATTCTTGTTTCCTTTAATATAGACAAGGTGTGAAAAGTGGTTTTAAGGTCTTCAAAATATCTTTATTTCAAATCAGATGGCAATTTCGTTATCCTAAGTCATTATTATATGTCTTAGAGATATGACACTGCGAGTTTAGAGACATTTTTTTTTCAAGGCCTAGTTGTGCCAAAAACCGTGGATAATAACCTTCAAAATCAGCGGTTTTCAGTAATATTCGGAAACCAAAAATAATTTTTCCCTAAAGGTGTTTATAGACCTGTTAAGTCTATAAATAGAAATTGTTTTTAGTATCCCTCTTTAAACAACGTAAAAACGGAGATTACTACTTGTTTCCTCTAATACAGATAAGGTCTGAAAAGTGGTCTTAAGGTCTCCAAAATATCTTTAATTCAAATCAGATGTCAATTTCGTTATCCTGAGTCATTATTTTATGTCTTAGAGATATTATAGTGCAAATTTAGACACATTTTATTTTCAACGCCCAGTTGTCGAGAAAACCGTGGATAATAACCTTCAAAATTAGCGGTTTTCATCGATATTCGGAAACTAAATTTTTTTTTCCCTAAAGGTGTTTATAGACCTGTTACGTCTATAAATAACAATTGGTTTTTAGTATCCCTCTTTAAACAACGTAAAATCGGAGATTACTTCCTCTAATACAAACAAGGTCTGAAAAGTGGTCTTAAGGTCTCCAAACTATCTTTAATTCAAATCAGATGTCAATTTCGTTATCCTGAGTCATTATTTTATGTCTTAGAGATATTATAGTGCAAATTTAGACACATTTTATTTTCAAGGCCCAGTTGTGCCGAAAACCGTGGATAATAACCTTTAAAATCAGCGGTCTTCAGCAATATTCGAAAACCAAAAATAATTTTTCCCTAATGGAGCGTTTGGTAACGCGGAATTGATTTCATTTTCATGATTGGAATTGTAGAAATCAAAATGTTTTAATTCAATTCCAAATCTAATTCCAAAATGTCGTTTGGAGATCACTTGGAAATCAATTCCGAATTTCAATTTCTCAACCCGTTTAAGAAATTCATGGAATTGAAATTGGAATTGGGCGGGGCGTGTATGGGTCAAAATCACTAAAAAAATAAATAGTAACGGAAAATATTTGCGATTAGAAAAAAAAAATGCATAAAAAAAATAGTGTTGAATTGAAATAACTACTATATGGTAGGAATCTGAGAGACCCAAATTTTAACTAACTTGGATTTGTTAAGGAATTGAGTCCAATTCCAATTCCAAATTATTATCGTTTCCAATTCCAAATTATTATCGTTCCCAAACACTTAAAATGTCTCAATTCCAGAAATCAATTCCAATTCAAGGTTCCCAAACATATCATAAAGGTGTTTATAGACCCGTCAAGTCTATAAATAGAAATCGGTTTTTAGTATCCCTCTTATTTCCTTTAATACAGACAAGGTCTGAAAACTGGTCTTAAGGTCTCCAAACTATCTTTAATTCAAATCAGATGTCAATTTCGTTATCCTGAATAATTATTTTACGTCTTAGAGATATTACAGTTCGAATTTAGAGACATTTTATTTCAAGACCCAGTTGTCCCGAAAAACGTGGATAATAACCTTGAAAATCAGCGGTTTTCAGCGATATTCGGAAACCAAAAATATTTTTTCCTAATGGTATTTATAGACCCGTTACGTCTATAAATAACAATTGAATGTTAATATCCCTCTTTAAACAACGTAAAAACAGAGAATACTTCTTGTTTCCTCTGATATAGACAAGGTGTGAAAAATGGTTTTAAGGTCTTCAAAATATCTTTATTTCAAATCAGATGCCAATTTCGTTATCCTGAGTCATTATTATATGTCTTAGAGATATAACACTGCGAGTTTAGAGATATTTTTTTTCAAGGCCCAGTTGTGCTGAAAACCGTGGATAATAACCTTCAAAATCAGCGATTTTTAGCAATATTCGGAAACCAAAAATAATTTTTCCCTAAACGTGTTTATAGACTCATTAAGTCTATAAATACAAATTGGGTTTTAGTATCCCTCTTTAAACAACGTAAAAACGGAGATACTACTTGTTTCCTCTAAAACAGACAAGGTCTGAAAAGTGGTCTTAACGTCTCCAAACTATCTTTAAATCAAATCAGATGTCAATTTCGTTATCTTGAGTCGTTATTTTATGTTTTAGAGATATTACAGTGCAAATTTAGAGACATTTTATTTTCAAGGCCCAGTTGTTGAGAAAACCGTGGATAATAACCTTCAAAATTAGCGGTTTTCATCGATATTCGAAAACTAAATTTTTTTTTCCCTAAAGGTGTTTATAGACTCGTTACGTCTATAAATAACAATTGGTTTTAGTATCCCTCTTTAAATAACGTAAAACCGGAGATTACTACTTGTTTCCTCTAATACAGACAAGGTGTGTAAAGTGGTCTTAAGGTCTCTAAACTATCTTTATTTCAAATCAGATGTCAATTTCGTTATCTTGAGTCATTATTATATGTTTTAGAGATATTACAGTGCGATTTTAGAGACATTTTATTTCAAGTCCCAGTTGTATCAAAAAACGTGGATAATAACCTTGAAAATCAGCGGGTTTCAGCGATATTCGGAAACCAAAAATATTTTTTTCCTAAAGGTATTTATAGACCCGTTACGTCTATAATTAGCAATTGGATGTTCGTATCCTTCTTTAAACAACATAAAAACAGAGAATACTTCTTGTTTACTCTAATATAGACAAGGTGTGAAAAGTTGTTTTAAGGTCTTCAAACTATCTCTATTTCAATTCAGATGCCAATTTCGTTATCCTGAGTCATTATTTTATGTCTTAGAGATATTACAGTGCAAATTTAGAAACATTTTATTTCAAGGCCCAGCTGTCACGAAAACCGTGGATAACCTTCAAAATTAGCGGTTTTCAGCGATATTCGCAAACTAAAATTTATTTCCCTAAAGGTGTTTATAGACCCGTTAAGTCTATAAATAGAAATTGGTTTTTAGTATCCCTCTTTAAACAACGTAAAAACGTAGATTACTACTTGTTTCCTCTATTACAGACAATGTCTGAAAAGTGGTCTTAAGATCTCCAAACTATCTTAAATTCAAATTAGATGCCAATTTCATTATCCTGAGTCATTATTTTATGTCTTAGAGATATTACAGTGCAAATTGAAAGACATTTTATTTTCAAGGCCCAGTTGTCACGAAAACCGTGGATAATAACCTTCAAAATTATCGGTTTTCATCGATATTCGGAAACTAAATTTTTCTTTCCTAAAGGTGTTTATAGACTCGTTACGTCTATATATAACAATTGGTTTTTAGTATCCCTCTTTAAACAACGTAAAACCGGAGATTACTACTTGTTTCCTCTAATACAGACAAAGTGTGTAAAGTGGTATTAAGGTCTCCAAACTATCATTATTTCAAATCAGATGTCAATTTCGTTATCTTCAATCATTATTATATGTTTTAGAGTAATTACAGTGCGAATTTTGAGACATTTTATTTCAAGGTCCAGTTGTCCCGAAAAACATGGATAATATCCTTGAAAATCAGCGGTTTTCAGCGATGTTTGGAAACCAAAAATATTTTTTTCCTAAAGGTATTTATAGACCCGTTACGTCTATAAATATCAATTGGATGTTAGTATCCCTCTTTAAACAACGTAAAAACAGAGAATACTTCTTATTTCCTCTCATTTAGACAAGGTGTGAAAAGTGGTTTTAAGGTCTTTAAAATATCTTTATTTCAAATCAGATGTCAATTTCGTTATCCTGAGTCATTATTATATGTCTTAGAGATATTCGGAAACTAAATTTTTTTTTTCCCTAGAGGTGTTTATAGACCCGTTACGTCTATAAATAGCAATTGGTTTTAGTATCCCTATTTGAACAACGTAAAACCAGAGATTACTACTTGTTTCCTCTAATACAGACAAGGTGCGTAAAGTAGTCTTAAGATCTCCAAACTATCTTTATTTCAAATCAAATGCCAATTTCGTTATCTTGAGACATTATTATGTATTAGAGATATTACAGTGCGAATTTAAAAAACATTTTATTTCAAGGCCCAGTTGTCCCGAAAGACGTGGATAATAACCTTGAAAATCATCTTTTTTTAGCGATATTCGGAAACCAAAAATATTTTTTTCCTAAAGGTGTTTATAGATCTGATAAGTCTATAAATAGAAATTGGTTTTTAGTATTACTCTTTAAACAACGTAAAAACAAAGATTACTACTTGCTTCTTCTAATACAGACAAGGTCTGAAAAATGGTCTTAAGGTCTCCAAACTATCATTAATTCAAATCAGATGCCAGTTTCGTTATCCTGAGTCATTATTTTATATTTTAGAGATATTAAAGTACAAATTTAGAGACATTTTATTTTCAAGGCCCAGTTGTCACGAAAACCGTGGATAATAACCTTCAAAATTAGCGGTTTTCATCGATATTCGGAAACTAAAATTATTTTTTTCCCTAAAAGTGTTTATAGACCCGTTACGTCTATAAATAGAAATTGATTTTTAGTATCCCTCTTTAAACAACGGAAAACCGGAGATTACTACTTGTTTCCTCTAATACAGACAAGGTGTGTAAAGTGGTTTAAGGTCTCCAAACTATCTTTATTTCAAATCAGATTCCAATTTCGTTATCTTGAAACATTATTATATGTCTTAGAGATATTACAGTGCGAATTTATAGACATTTTATTTCAAGGCACAGTTATCTAGAAAAACGTGGATAATAACCTTGAAAATCAGCGGTTTTCAGCGATATTCGGAAACAAAAAATATTTTTTTCCTAAAGGTATTTATAGACCTGTTACGTCTATAAATAGCAATTGGATGTTACTATCCCTCTTTAAACAACGTAAAAATAGATAATACTTCTTGTTTCCTCTTATCTAGACAAGGTCTGAAAAGTAGTTTTAAGGTCTCCAAAATATCTTTATTTCAAATCATATGGCAATTTCGTTCTCTGAGTCATTATAATATGTCTTAGAGATATGATACTTCGAGTTTAGATACATTTTTTTTTCAAGGCCCAGTTGTGCCGATAACCGTGGATAATAACCTTCAAAATCAGCGGTTTTCAGCAATATTCGAAAACCAAAAATAATTTTTCCCTAAAGGTGTTTATAACCCCGTTAAGTCTATAAATAGAAATTGGTTTTTAGTATCCCTCTTTAAACAACGTAAAAACGGAGATTACTACTTGTTTTCTGTAATACAGACAAGGTCTGAAAAGTGGTCTTAAGGTATCCAAACTATCTTTAATTCAAATCAGATTCAAATTTCGTTATCCTGAGTATATATTTTACATCTTAGAGATATTACAGTCCAAATTTAGAGACATTTTATTTCAAGGCCCAATTGTCACGAAAACCGTGGATAATAACCTTCAAAATTAGCGGTTTTCAGCGATATTCGTAAACTAAAAGTTTTTTCCCCTAGAGGTGTTTATAGACCCGTTAAATCTATAAATAGCAATTGGTTTTTAGTATCCCTATTTAAACAACGTAAACCCGGAGATTACTACTTGTTTCCTCTAATACAGACAAGGTGTGTAAATTGGTCTTAAGGTCTCCAAATTATCTTTATTTCAAATCAGATGCCAATTTTGTTATCTTGAGTCATTATTATATGTCTTAGAGATATTACAGTGCGAATTTAGAGACATTTTATTTCAACGCCCAGTTGTCCCGAAAAACATGCATAATAACCTTGAAAATCAGCGGTTTTTAGCGATATTCGGAATCCAAAAATATTTGTTCATTTAAGGCATTTATAGACCCGTGACGTCTATAAATAGAAATTAAATATTAATATCACTCTTTAAACAACGTAAACACGGAGATTATTACTTGTTTCCTCTAATATATACAAGGTTTGAAAAGTGGTGTTAAGGTCTCCAAACTATCTTTAATTCAATTCAGATGCCAATTTCGTTATCCTGAGTCATTATTTTATGTCTTAGAGATATTACAGTGCAAATTTAGAGACATTTTATTTCAAGGCCCAGTTGTCACGAAAACCGTGGATAATAACCTTCAAAATTAGCGGTTTTCAGCGATATTCGGAAACCAAATTTTTTTTTCCTTAAAGGTGTTTATAGACCTGTAACGTTTATAAATAGCAATTGGTTTAGTATCACTCTTTAAACAACGTAAAACCGGATATTACTACTTGTTTTCTCTAATACAGACAAGGTGTGTAAAGTAGTCTTAAGGTCTCCAAACTATCTTTATTTCAAATCAGATGCAAATTTTGTTATCTTGAGTCATTATTATATGTCTTAGAGATATTACAGTGCGAATTTAGAGACATTTTACTTCTAGGCCCATTTGTCGAGAAAAACGTGGATAAAAACCTTGAAAATCAGAGGTTTTTAGCAATATTCGAAACCAAAAATATTTTTTTCCTAAAGATATTTATAGACCTGTTACGTCTATAAATAGCATATGGATGTTAGTATCCCTCTTTAAACAACGTAAAAACAGAGAATACTTCTTATTTCCTCTAATTTAGAGAAGGTCTGAAAAGTTGTATTAAGGTCTACAAAATATCTTTATTTCAAATCAGATGCCAATTTCGTTATCCTGAGTCATTATTATATGTCTTAGAGATATGACACTGCGAGTTTAGAGACATTTTATTTCAAGGCCTAGTTGTGCCGAAAACCGTGGATAATAACTTTCAAAATCAGCGGTTTTCAGCAATATTCGGAAACCAAAAATAATTTTTCCCTAAAGGTGTTTATAGACCCGTTAAGTCTATAAATAGAAATTGGTTTTTAGTATCTCTCTTTAAACAACGTAAAAATGGAGATTCTTACTTGTTTCCTCTTATACAGACAATGTCTGAAAAATGGTCTTAAGGTTTCCAAATTATTCCTATTTCAATTCCGATGCCAATTTCGTTATCCTGAGTCATTATTTTATGTCTTAGAAATATTACAGTGCAAATTAAAAGACATTTTATTTTATGGCCTAGCTGTCACAAAAACCGTGGATAATAACCTTCAAAATTAGCGGTTTTCAGCGATAATCGGAAACTAAAATTTTTTTTTTCCCTAAAGGTGTTTATAAACCTGTTACGTCTATAAATAGCAATTGGTTTATAGTATCTCTCTTTAAACAACGTAAAACCGGAGATTACTACTTGTTTCCTCTAATACAGACAAGGTGTGTTAAGTGGTCTTAAGGTTTCCAAACTATCTTTATTTCAAATCAGATGTCAATTTCGTTATCTTGAGTCATTATTATATGTCTTCGATATATTACAGTTCGAATTTAGAGACATTTTACTTCTAGGCCCATTTGTCGCGAAAAACGTGGATAATAACCTTGAAAATCAGCGATTTTCAGCGATATTCGAAAACCAAAAATATTTTTTTCCTAAAGGTATTTTTAGACCTGTTACGTCTATAAATACCAATTGGATGTTAGTATCCCTCTTTAAACAACGTAAAAACAAAGAATAATTCTTATTTCCTCTGATATAGAGAATGTCTGAAAAGTGGTTTTAAGGTCTCCAAAATATCTTTATTTCAAATCAGATTCCAATTTCCTTATCCTGAGTCATTATTATATGTCTTAGATATATGATACTGCGAGTTTAGAGACATTTTTTTACAAGGCCTAGTTGTGCCGAAAACCGAGGATAATAACCTATTAAACCAATCACAAGAATACCAGCTACAGTACCTATTATCCAAAGAGGAATCCTTCCAGTAGTATCGGCCATTTAACCCACTTCCCTCCACATTTCATCAAGCGGTCGTGCTAGAGACATAAACAGTCATTGATAATTATGAAACGAGGGCCTTCCGAATGAGATAAGAGAGTTTCAACTCTATTCTAATTCTATATATTTAATATATATTTAATTTAATGTTGCTTTGGTTATTTTTATTTAATAGTTAATTGAAAAAATAATTAGAAAATAAAACAGCAAGTACAAAAATAAGTAATAATCCCCAGTAAAGACTGGTACGATTCAATTCAACATTTTGTTCATTCGGGTTTGATTGTGTCATAGCTCTATAATTAGAATTCGGTTTTGTTTATCGTTGGATGAACTGCATTGCGGACACCAAAAATAATTTCAAGGCCTAGTTGTGCCGAAAACCGTGGATAATAACCTTCAAAATCAGTGGTTTTCAGCAATATTCGGACACCAAAAATAATTTTTCCCTAAAGGTGTTTATAGACCCGTTAAGTCTATAAATAGAAATTGGTTTTTAGTATCCCTCTTTAAACAACTTAAAAATGGAGATTCTTACTTGTTTCCTCTAATAAAGACAATGTCTGAAAAATAGTCATAAGCTTTCCAAATTATCTCTATTTCAATTCAGATGCCAATTTCGTTATCCTGAGTCATTATTATATGTCATAGAGATATGACACTGCGAGTTTAGAGACATTTTTTTTTCAAGGCCCAGTTGTGCCGAAAATCTCGGATAATAACCTTCAAAATCAGCGATTTTAAGCAATACTCGGAAACAAAAAAAAAATTCCCTAAAGTTGTTTACAGACCCATTAAGTCTATAAATAAAAATTGGTTTTTAGTATCCCTCTTTAAACAACGTAAAAACGGAGATTCTTACTTGTTTCCTCTAATACAGACAATGTTTGAAAAATGGTCTTAAGGTATCCAAACTTTCTCTATTTCAATTCAGATGCCAATTTCGTTATTCTGATTCATTTTTTTATGTCTTTGAGATATTACAGTGCAAATTTAGAGACATTTTATTTTATGGCCTAGTTGTCACAAAAACCGTAGATAATAACCTTCAAAATTAGCGGTTTTCAGCGATAATCGGAAACTAAATTTTTTTTTTCCCTAAAGGTGTTTATAGACCCGTTACGTCTATAAATAGCAATTGGTTTATAGTATCCCTCTTTAAATAACGTAAAACCGGAGGTTACTACTTGCTTCCTATAATACAAACAAGGTGTGTAAAGTGGTCTTAAGGTCTCCAAACTATCTTTATTTCAAATCAGATGTCAATTTCGTTATCTTGAGTCATTATTAAATAACTTAGAGATATTAAAGTTCGAATTTAGAGACATTTTACTTCTAGGCCCATTTGTCGCGAAAAACGTGGATAATAATCTTGAAAATCAGCGGTTTTCAGCGATATTCGAAAACCAAAAATATTTTTTTCCTAAAGGTATTTATAGACATGTTACGTCTATAAATAGCAATTGGATGTTAGTATCCCTCTTTAAACAACGTAAAAACAGAGAATACTTCTTATTTCCTTTAATATAGAGAATGTCTGAAAAGTTGTTTTAAGGTCTCCAAAATATATTTATTTCAAATCAGATGTCAATTTCGTTATCCTGAGTCATTATTACAAGTCTTAGAGATATGACACTGCGAGTTTAGAGACATTTTTTTTCAAAAACCAGTTGTGCCGAAAACCGTGGATAATAACCTTCAAAATCAGCGGTTTTCAGCAATATTCGGAAACCAAAAATAATTTTTCCCTTAAGGTGTTTATAGACCCGTTAAGTCTATAAATAGAAATTGGTTTTTAGTATCCCTCTTTAAATAACGTAAAAACGAAAATGACTACTTACTTTCTCTAATACAGATAAGGTTTGAAAAATGGTCTTAAGGTCTCCAAACTATCTCTATTTCAATTCAGATGCCAATTTCGTTATCCTGACTCATTATTTTATGTCTTAGAGATATTACAGTGCAAATTTAAAGACATTTTATTTCATGGCCCAGTTGTCACGAAAACCGTGGATAATAACCTTCAAAATTAGCGGTTTTCAGCGATATTTGGAAACTAAAATTTTTCCCCTAAAGGTGTTTATAAACCTGTTACGTCTATAAATAGCAATTGGTTTATATTAGAAATTGAGAAATGAATTGTATTATTGAGTTGTGTTTACAGTGTAACTTGCCTAACTATTTATATGTACTAACAAATCTTCTAACTTTGGAATATATACAATTGGTACCAATTTGTTAGGAAAGTATCAGCACAAGTGGAGGGCCCAACGGCTCTTTGAAGGAGAGAGGCAACGGCTCTTTGTGGCTGTGAATTATGGGTCGGATTACATCCCCCCGCAAGTTGGAGTGTGGAGGGTCGAGACACCCAACTTGGAGAGAAGATCGTCAAATGAGGTGCGACCCAAGGATTTGGTAAGTATATCAGCGAGTTGTGCCTTTGTGTTGACATAGCTGGGAGCAATAACGCCTTTCTGAATTTCGTCACGGATAAAATGACAATCGACTTCAATGTGCTTAGTGCGTTCGTGAAAAACCGGATTTCGAGCAATATAGAGTGCAGACTTATTATCACATTGGAGTTTGATGGGGTGGTGATGATGGATACCGAGAAATCGGAGCAAACCTTTTAACCATTTGAGTTCGCAAACGGCGACGGCCATGGCTCGGTATTCGGCCTCTGCAGATGACCTGGATACGGTAGCTTGCTTTTTGGTTTTCCAAGAAATGGGTGAGTGACCCAAGAATACCAGGTAGGCTGATAAGGAGCGACGGCTAGTCGGGCAAGTAGCATAGTCGGCATCGCAATATGCATGAAGTTGGAGGTTGCTGTCAGCCCGGAGAAGGATACCCTGGCCTGGGGAGTTTTTCAGGTAACGAACCACATTTAGGGCGGCTGACCAATGCTCGGTGGTAGGAGCGTGCATAAATTGCGCTAAGATGTGAACGGAATAAGTTAATTCGGGACGGGTGATGGTAAGATACACGAGGTGACCTACGAGCCGCCGGTATGGTTGTGGGTCTGGTATAGGATCGGCGGTGGAAATACCGAGGCGATGATTGGGTTCCATAGGAATAGGAGTCGGTTTTGTCCCGAGTAAGCCCGTTTCATGTAATATATCAAGGGCGTATTTCCGTTGTGATAGAAAAATGCCAGAATTATGCCGAGCAATTTCGAGACCGAGAAAATATTTGAGGACCCCTAAATCTTTCATGTAAAAGCATCGACTCAAATAATCTTTGAATTGGGTGATGAAAGCTTGATTATTCCCGCAAATGACTAGATCATCAACATAAACGAGAATATGTACCTCAGTGTCTGGACGGGATATGGAAAACAAGGAGTGATCATAGGGGCATTGGTGGAAACCATATTTTGTGAGAGCGGAAGCAAGTTTGGCATACCAACACCGTGGAGCTTGACGGAGGCCGTAAAGAGACTTTCTCAGGCGACAGACTTTGCCGTCAGTGGAGGGAGGGAAGCCTGGTGGTGGTTTCATGTAGACTTTTTCGTGGAGGTCGCCATGAAGAAAAGCATTATGGACGTCCATTTGATGAAGGACCCACTGTTTAGCTGCGGCAATGGCAAGTAGAGTGCGGACGGTGACAAGTTTTATAGTAGGGGCGAAGGTCTCATTATAATCCACGCCTTCGATCTGGCGGTTACCCATGACAACGAGACGGGCTTTGTATCTTTCAATTGACCCGTCCGCATTGTATTTAATCTTGTAGACCCATTTAGAGCTAATGGCTTTCTTGTCTGGAGGGAGAGTCTCGAGAGTCCAAGTATGATTTTTCTCAAGGGCGTCAATTTCCAATTTCATAGCTTTGCGCCACTCGGGAACCTGCACAGCTTCACTATAAAGACTAGGCTCGTGGTGTTTAGTCACGGCCGACAAAAAAACTTTGTGTTTAGGAGAAAACTTATCATAAGTAAGATAATGAGAGATGGGAAAAGCAGTACCTGGAGACGATGATGAGGTAAGGAGTGAATGTAACGAGGGGCGATGGGGGAGAACGTAGTCATCAAGGTTGGAATTGGGTATTTTCACGCGGTGTCCTCTGCCCAGTGGTGCCGGAGGCGGCGAGTCAAGGGGCTGGTGTGTCGTTGGAGTCAAAGATGAAGAGGGAGAGGGTGGGTTAGTGATGGCGGATGGTGCGGTAAATGGGCTGTCAGATTGGAGAGCAGAGGGCTGGTCAGAGGCCGTGTCAATGGGCTGGGTAGATGATGTTGCAATGGGCTGAGTAGAGATTGTGTCAGTGGGCTGGGTAGAAGAGGGAGTCGAGTCCGTTATATTGGAGACAAGGAAGGTCGAGTCGAGAGGAGACAAAGGGTCAAGAGAAGGTGTTGGCGAGTCGTGAATATTAAGGTTCGTAAAAGGAAATTCGGATTCAATAAAAATAACATCACGAGATTCTAAATATGTCCCGGAATTGAAATCGTATAGACGCCAACCTTTTTTTCCAAATGGGTAGCCAATGAAGACACATTTTCTACTTCGAGATGCAAATTTATCATGGGAACGATTTAAAGTTTTAGCATAGGCGAGGCAACCAAAGACCCGAATGGCGGAAAAATCAGGTTGTTTTTGAAACAGGATTTCGTAGGGTGTTTTCCCACTAAGAAGGGGCGTGGGAGTGCGGTTTATTAGATAGACAGCAGATAAAACACACTCGCCCCAAAAATATAAAGGAAGTGACGCTTGAAAAAGGAGAGCCCTTGCAACATTAAGAATATGGCGGTGCTTACGCTCCACCCGACCATTTTGTTGAGGCGTATCAACATTTGAGGTTTGAAAAATGATGACATTTTCGTTAAAAAAAGGAATGAGGGGACGAAATTCTGTCCCATTATCAGTGCGGAAAGTTTTGATTTTCTTAGCAAACTGGTTTTCATCATAGCAAAAAATTGTAACAGTTTTTGTTTTGTCACTTTTATGACGTAAAAGATAGACCCAGGTGGACCGTGAAAAATCATCGACTATAGTTAAAAAATACTGAGACCCACATGACGCATTTTTCGAATAGGGACCCCATAAGTCACAATGTATAAGATCAAAAATAGAAGTAGTACGAGTAGAACTTAAATTAAAATGTTCGCGAGTTTGTTTCGCGCGTAAACAAATGTCACATGTGGGAGTATGAAAAACATGAGTGTTTTTAGACGGTTTATTAAGAAAAGAAAGAAAACGAAAAATATGAGATGCGGGATGCCCCAATCTGCGGTGCCATAGTTCCGTAGAATCAACGGACCCAACCAGAAATGCGTGGGCTGGGGTATTTCGGATGCCTTTGAGATAGTAGAGCCCCTCGTATTGTTCACCCGCACCAATCACCGTCTTCGAGGTACGGTCCTGGATAAGACAAAGATTATGGGAAAATTGAATAGTAAGAGTGGTATCAATAAGAAGGCTAGAGACTGAGATCAAATTGCAAGTCAATTTTGGTGCATAAAGAACATTACGGAGAATAAGACGGGATGATAAATGAATATCGCCACTTTTGGTAGCGGTAGTGAGGTCCCCGTTGGGTAGTCCAACAGAAAGAGGATTAATAGTTCTAATATTAGAGAAATAACGAAGACACCCCGACATATGATGGGACGCTCCGGTGTCAATAATATTAGAAATTGAGAAATGAATTGTATTATTGAGTTGTGTTTACAGTGTAACTTGCCTAACTATTTATATGTACTAACAAATCTTCTAACTTTGGAATATATACAATTGGTACCAATTTGTTAGGAAAGTATCAGCCACAAGTGGAGGGCCCAACGGCTCTTTGAAGGAGAGAGGCAACGGCTCTTTGTGGCTGTGAATTATGGGCCGGATTACAGTTTATAGTATCCCTTTTTAAACAACGTAAAACCGGAGATTACTACTTGTTTCCTCTAATACAAATAAGGTGTGTAAAGTGGTCTTAAGGTCTCCAAACTATCTTTATTTCAAATCAGATACCAATTTCGTTATCTTGAATCATTATTATATGTCTTAGAAGTATTACAGTGCGAATTTAGAGACATTTTATTTCAAGGCCCAGTTGTCGCGAAAAACGTGGATAATAACCTTGAAAATCAGCGGTTTTCAGCGATATTCGGAAACCAAAAATATTTTTTTCCTAAAGGTATTTATAGACCCGTTATGTCTATAAATAGTAATTGGATGTTAGTATCTCTC
This sequence comes from Heliosperma pusillum, assembly GCA_022085475.1. Classification (NCBI taxonomy): domain Eukaryota; kingdom Viridiplantae; phylum Streptophyta; class Magnoliopsida; order Caryophyllales; family Caryophyllaceae; genus Heliosperma; species Heliosperma pusillum. The sequence continues at coordinate 83,813 of JAIUZE010007437.1, read as the reverse complement.
TTTAAACAACGTAAAAACAGAGAATACTTCTTGTTTCCTTTGATATAGAGAAGGTCTAAAAAGTGGTTTTAAGGTCTCCAAAATATCTTTATTTCAAATCAAATGCTAATTTCGTTATCCTGAATCATTATTATATGTCTTGGAGATATGATACTGCGAGTTTAGAGACATTTTTTTACAAGGCCTAGTTGTGCCGAAAACCGTGGATAATAACCTTCAAAATCAGCGGTTTTCAGCAATATTCGGAAACAAAAAATTATTTTTCCCTAAAGGTGTTTATAGACCCGTTAAGTCTATAAATAGAAATTGGTTTTTAGTATCCCTCTTTAAACAACGTAAAAACGGAGATTATTAATTGCTTCCTCTAATATAGATAAGGTCTGAAAAATGGTCTTAAGGTCTCCAAACTATCTCTATTTCAATTCAGATGCCAATTTCGTTATCCTGAGTAATTATTTTATGTCTTAGAGATATTACAGTGCGAATTTAGAGACATTTTATTTCAAGGCCCAGTTGTCACGAAAACCGTGGATAATAACCTTCAAAATTAACGGTTTTCAGCGATATTCGGAAACTAAATTTTTTTTTCCCTAGATGTGTTTATATACCCCTTACGTCTATAAATTGGAATTGATTTTTAGTATCCATATTTAAACAACGTAAAACCGGAGATTATTACTTGTTTCCTCTAATATAGACAAGGTGTGTAAAGTGGTCTTAAGGTCTTCAAACTATCTTTAATTCAAATCAGATGCCAATTTCGTTATCCTGAGTCATTATTTTATGTCTTAGAGATATTACAGTGCAAATTTAGAGACATTTTATTTCAAGGCCTAGTTGTCACGAAAACCGTGGATAATAACCTTCAAAATTAGCGGTTTTCAGCGATATTCGGAAACCAAATTTTTTTTTTCCCTAAAGATGTTTATAGACCTGTTACGTTTATAAATAGCAATTGGTTTTTAGTATCTCTCTTTAAACAACGTAAAACCGGAGATTACTACTTGTTTTCTCTAATACAGACATGGTGTTTAAAGTGGTCTTAAGGTCACCAAACTATCTTTATTTCAAATCAGATGTCAATTTCATTATCTTGAGTCATTATTATATGTCTTAAAGATATTACAGTGCAAATTTAGAGACATTTTATTTCAAGGCCCAGTTGTCGCAAAAAACATGGATAATAACCTTGAAAATCAGCGGTTTTCAGCGATATTCGGAAACCAAAAATATTTTTTTCCTAAATGTATTTATAGACCCGTTACGTCTATAAATAACAATAAAATGTTAGTATCCCTCTTTAAACAACGTAAAAACAGAGAATACTTTTTGTTTCCTATGATATAGAGAAGGTTTGAAAAGTGGTTTTAAAGTCTCCAAAATATCTTTATTTCAAATTAGATGCCAATTTCGTTATCCTGAGTCATTATTATATGTCTTAGAGATATGACACTGCGAGTTTAGAGACATTTTTTTTTAAGACCCAGTTGTGCCGAAAACCTTGGATAATAACATTCAAAATCAGCGGTTTTCAGCAATATTTGGAAACCAAAAATAATTTTTCCCTAACGGTGTTTATAGACCCGTTAAGTCTATAAATAGAAATTGGTTTTTAGTATCCCTCTTTAAACAACGTAAAAACGGAGACTCTTACTTGTTTTCTCTAATACAGACAATGTCTGAAAAATAGTATTAAGATCTCCAAACTATCTCTATTTCAATTCAGATGCCAATTTCGTTATACTGAGTCATTATTTTATGTCTTAGAGATATTATAGTGCAAATTTAGAGACATTTTATTTCATGGCCCAGTTGTCACGAAAACCGTGGATAATAACCTTCAAAATCAGCGGTTTTCAGCAATATTCGGAACCAAAAATAAATTTTCCCTAAAGGTGTTTATAGACCCGTTAAGTCTATAAATAAAAATTGTTTTTTAGTATCCCTCTTTAAACAACGTAAAAACGGAGATTACTACTTACTTCCTCTAATATAGACAAGGTCTGAAAAATGGTCTTAAAGTCTCCAAACTATCTCTATTTCAATTCAGATGCCAATTTCGTTATCCTGACTCATTATTTTATGTCTTAGAGATATTACAGTGCAAATTTAGAGACATTTTATTTCAAGGCTTAGTACAATTGTCACGAAAACCGTGGATAATAACCTTCAAAACTAGCGGTTTTCAGCGATATTCAGAAACCAAAATTTTTTTTTCCCTAAAGATGTTTATTGACCTGTTACGTCTATAAATAACAATTGGTTTTTATTATCCCTCTTTAAACAACGTAAAACCGGAGATTACTACTTGTTTTCTCTAATACAGACAAGGTGTGTAAAGTGGTTTTAAGGTCACCAAACTCTCTTTATTTCAAATCAGATGCCAATTTCATTATCTTAAGTCATTATTATATGTCTTAGAGATATTACAGTGCAAATTTAGAGACATTTTATTTCAAGGCCCAGTTGTCGCAAAAAACGTGGATAATATCCTTGAAAATCAGCGGTTTTCAGCGATATTCGGAAACCAAAAATATTTTTTTCCTAAATGTATTTATAGACCCGTTACGTCTATAAATAACAATAAGATGTTAGTATCCCTCTTTAAACAACGTAAAAACAGATAATACTTCTTGTTTCCTCTGATATAGAGTAGGTTTGAAAAGTGGTTTTAAAGTCTCCAAAATATCTTTATTTCAAATTATATGCCAATTTCGTTATCTTGAGTCATTATTATATTTCTTAGAGATATGACACTGCGAGTTTAGAGACATTTTTTTCAAGACCCAGTTGTGCCAAAAACCGTGGGTAATAACCTTCAAAATCAACGGTTTTCAGCAATATTCGGAAACCAAAAATAATTTTTCCCTAACGGTGTTTATAGACCCGTTAAGTCTATAAATAAATATTGGTTTTTAGTATCCCTCTTTAAACAACGTAAAAACGGAGATTCTTACTTGTTTTCTCTAATACAGACAATGTCTGAAAAATAGTATTAAGATCTCCAAACTATCTCTATTTCAATTCAGATGCCAATTTCGTTATACTGAGTCATTATTTTATGTCTTAGAGATATTATAGTGCAAATTTAGAGACATTTTATTTCATGGCCCAGTTGTCACGAAAACCGTGGATAATAACTTTCAAAATTAGTGGTTTTCAGCGATATTCGGAAACTAAAATATTTTTTTTCCCTAAAGGTATTTATAGACCTGTTACGTCTATAAATAACATTTGGTTTATAGTATCTCTCTTTAAACAACGTAAAACCGGAGATTACTACTTGTTTTCTCTAATACAGACAAGGTGTGTAAAGTGGTTTTAAGGTCACCAAACTATCTTTATTTCAAATCAGATGCCAATTTCCTTATCTTAAGTCATTATTATATGTCTTAGAGATATTACAGTGCAAATTTAGAGACATTTTATTTCAAGGCCCAGTTGTCGCAAAAAACATGGATTATCCTTGAAAATCAGCGGTTTTCAGCGATATTCGGAAACCAAAAATATTTTTTTCCTAAATGTATTTATAGACCCGTTGAGTCTATAAATAACAATAAGATGTTAGTATCTCTCTTTAAACAACGTAAAAACAGAGAATACTTCTTGTTTACTCTGATATAGAGAAGGTTTGAAAAGTGGTTTTAAAGTCTCCAAAATATCTTTATTTCAAATCAGATGTCAATTTCGTTATCCTGAGTCATTATTATATGTCTTAGAGATATGACACTGCGAGTTTAAAGACATTTTTTTTTTCAAGACCCAGTTGTGCCAAAAACTGTGGATAATAACCTTCAAAATCAGCGGTTTTCAGCAATATTCGGAAATCAAAAACAATTTTTCCCTAACGGTGTTTATAGACCCGTTAAGTCTATAAATAAATATTGGTTTTTAGTATCCCTCTTTAAACAACGTAAAAACGGAGATTCTTACTTGTTTTCTCTAATATAGACAATGTCGGAAAAATAGTATTAAGGTCTCCAAACTATCTCTATTTCAATTCGGATGTCAATTTCGTTATACTGAGTCATTATTTTATGTCTTAGATATATTATAGTGCAAATTTAGAGACATTTTATTTCATGGCCCAGTTGTCACGAAAACCGTGGATAATAACCTTCAAAATTACCGGTTTTCAGCGATATTCGGAAACTAAATTTTTTTTTTCCCTAAAGGTGTTTATAGACCTGTTACGTCTATAAATAACATTTGGTTTATAGTATCTCTCTTTAAACAACGTAAAACCGGAGATTACTACTTGTTTTCTCTAATACAGACAAGGTGTGTAAAGTGGTCTAAAGGTCTCCAAACTATCTTTATTTCAAATCAGATGCCGATTTCGTTATCTTGAGTCATTATTATATGTCTTAGAGATATTACAGTGCGAATTTACATACATTTTATTTCAAGGCCCCAGTTGTCGCAAAAAACGTGGATAATATCTTTGAAAATCAGCGGTTTTCAGCGATATTCGGAAACCAAAAATGTTTTTTTCCTAAATGTATTTATAGACCCGTTACGTCTATAAATAACAATAAGATGTTAGTATCCCTCTTTAAACAACGTAAAAACAGAGAATACTTCTTGTTTCCTCTAATATAGAGAAGGTTTGAAAAGTGGTTTTAAAGTCTCCAAAATATCTTTATTTCAAATCAGATGTCAATTTTGTTATCTTGAGTCATTATTATATGTCTTAGAGATATGACACTGCGAGTTTAGAGAAAGTTTTTTTCAAGGCTCAGTTGTGCCGAAAACCGTGGATAATAACCTTCAAAATCAGCGGTTTTCAGCAATATTCGGAAACCAAAAATAATTTTTCCCTAAAGGTGTTTATAGACCCGTTAAATCTATATATAGAAATTTGTTTTTAGTATCCCTCTTTAAACAACGTAAAAACGGAGATTCTTACTTGTTTCCTCTAATACAGACAATGTCTGAAAAGTGGTCTTAAGGTATCCAAACTATCTCTATTTCAATTCAAATGTCCATTTCGTTATCCTGAGTCATTATTTTATGTCTTAGAGATATTACAGTGCATATTTAGAGACATTTTATTTCATGGCCCAGTTGTCACGAAAACCGTGGATAATAACCTTCAAAATTAGCGGTTTAAGCGATATTCAGAAACTAAAATTTTTTTTTCCCTAATGGTGTTTATAGACTAGTTACGTCTATAAATAACAATTGGTTTTTAGTATCCCTCTTTAAACAACGTAAAACCGGATATTACTACTTGTTTCCTCTAATATAGACAAGGTGTGTAAAATGGTCTTAAGGTCTCCAAACTATCTTTATTTCAAATTAGATGTCAATTTCGTTATCTTGAGTCATTATTATATGTCATAGAGATATTACAGTGCGAATTTACAGACATTTTATTTCAAGGCCCAGTTGTCGCAAAAAACGTGGATAATAACCTTGAAAATCAGCGGTTTTCAGCGATATTCGGAAACCAAAAATATTTTTTCCTAAAGGTATTTATAGACCCGTTACGTCTATAAATAGCAATTGGATTTTAGTATCTCTCTTTAAACAACGTAAAAACAGATAATACTTCTTGTTTCCTCTGATATAGAGAAGGTTTAAAAAGTGGTTTTAAGGTCTCCAAAATATCTTTATTTCAAATCAGATGTAAATTTCCTTATCCTGAGTCATTATTATATGTCTTAGAGATATGACACTGCGAGTTTAGAGACATTTTTTTTCAAGGCCCAGTTGTGCCGAAAACCGTGGATAATAACCTTCAAAATCAGCGGTTTTCAGCAATATTCGGAAACCAAAAATTATTTTTCCCTAAAGGTGTTTATAGACCCGTTAAGTCTATAAATAGAAATTGTTTTTTAGTATCCCTTTTTAAACAACGTAAAAACGGAGATTATTATTTACTTCCTCTAATACAGACAAGGTCTGAAAAATGGTCTTAAACTCTCCAAACTATCTCTATTATAATTCAGATGTCAATTTCGTTATCCTGACTAATTATTTTATGTCTTAGAGATATTACCCTGCAAATTTAGAGACATTTTATTTCAAGGCACAACTGTCACGAAAACCGTGGATAATAACCTTTAAAATTAGCGGTTTTCAGCGATATTCGGAAACTACAAATTTTTTTTCCCTAAAGGTGTTTATAGGCCCGTTACGTCTATAAATAACAATTGGTTTTTATTATCCCTTTTTAAACAACGTAAAACCGGAGATTACTACTTGTTTTCTCTAATACAGACAAGGTGTGTAAAGTGGTCTTAAGGTCACCAAACTATCTTTATTTCAAATCAGATGTCAATTTCATTATCTTGAGTCATTATTATATGTCTTTGAGAAATTACAGTGCAAATTTATAGACATTTTATTTCAAGGCCCAGTTGTCGCAAAAAAACGTGGATAATAACCTTGAAAATCAACGGTTTTCAGCGATATTCGGAAACCAAAAATATTTTTTTTCCTAAATGTATTTATAGACCCGTTACGTCTATAAATTACAATAAGATGTTAGTATCTCTCTTTAAACAACGTAAAAACAGAGAATACTTCGTGTTTCCTCTGATATAGAGAAGGTTTGAAAAGTGGTTTTAAAGTCTCCAAAATATCTTTATTTCAAATCAGATGCCAATTTTGTTATCTTGAGTCATTATTATATTTCTTAGAGATATGACACTGCGAGTTTAGAGACATTTTTTTCAAGACCCAGTTGTGCCAAAAACCGTGGGTAAAAACCTTCAAAATCAACGGTTTTCAGCAATATTCGGAAACCAAAAATAATTTTTCCCTAACGGTGTTTATAGACCCGTTAAGTCTATAAATAAATATTGGTTTTTAGTATCCCTCTTTAAACAACGTAAAAACGGAGATTCTTACTTGTTTTCTCTAATACAGACAATGTCTGAAAAATAGTATTAAGATCTCCAAACTATCTCTATTTCAATTCAGATGTCAATTTCGTTATACTGAGTCATTATTTTATGTCTTAGAGATATTATAGTGCAAATTTAGAGACATTTTATTTCATGGCCCAGTTGTCACGAAAACCGTGGATAATAACCTTCAAAATTAGTGGTTTTCAGCGATATTCGGAAACTAAAATATTTTTTTTCCCTAAAGGTATTTATAGACCTGTTACGTCTATAAATAACATTTGGTTTATAGTATCTCTCTTTAAACAACGTAAAACCGGAGATTACTACTTGTTTTCTCTAATACAGACAAGGTGTGTAAAGTGGTTTTAAGGTCACCAAACTATCTTTATTTCAAATCAGATGCCAATTTCCTTATCTTAAGTCATTATTATATGTCTTAGAGATATTACAGTGCAAATTTAGAGACATTTTATTTCAAGGCCCAGTTGTCGCAAAAAACATGGATTATCCTTGAAAATCAGCGGTTTTCAGCGATATTCGGAAACCAAAAATATTTTTTTCCTAAATGTATTTATAGACCCGTTACGTCTATAAATAACAATAAGATGTTAGTATCTCTCTTTAAACAACGTAAAAACAGAGAATACTTCTTGTTTCCTCTGATATAGAGAAGGTTTGAAAAGTGGTTTTAAAGTCTCCAAAATATCTTTATTTCAAATCAGATGCCAATTTCGTTATCCTGAGTCATTATTATATGTCTTAGAGATATGACACTGCGAGTTTAAAGACATTTTTTTTTTCAAGACCCAGTTGTGCCAAAAACTGTGGATAATAACCTTCAAAATCAGCGGTTTTCAGCAATATTCGGAAATCAAAAACAATTTTTCCCTAACGGTGTTTATAGACCCGTTAAGTCTATAAATAAATATTGGTTTTTAGTATCCCTCTTTAAACAACGTAAAAACGGAGATTCTTACTTGTTTTCTCTAATATAGACAATGTCGGAAAAATAGTATTAAGGTCTCCAAACTATCTCTATTTCAATTCGGATGTCAATTTCGTTATACTGAGTCATTATTTTATGTCTTAGATATATTATAGTGCAAATTTAGAGACATTTTATTTCATGGCCCAGTTGTCACGAAAACCGTGGATAATAACCTTCAAAATTACCGGTTTTCAGCGATATTCGGAAACTAAATTTTTTTTTTTCCCTAAAGGTGTTTATAGACCTGTTACGTCTATAAATAACATTTGGTTTATAGTATCTCTCTTTAAACAACGTAAAACCGGAGATTACTACTTGTTTTCTCTAATACAGACAAGGTGTGTAAAGTGGTCTTAAGGTCTCCAAACTATCTTTATTTCAAATCAGATGCCAATTTCGTTATCTTGAGTCATTATTATATGTCTTAGAGATATTACAGTGCGAATTTACATACATTTTATTTCAAGGCCCCAGTTGTCGCAAAAAACGTGGATAATATCTTTGAAAATCAGCGGTTTTCAGCGATATTCGGAAACCAAAAATGTTTTTTTCCTAAATGTATTTATAGACCCGTTACGTCTATAAATAACAATAAGATGTTACTATCCCTCTTTAAACAACGTAAAAACAGAGAATACTTCTTGTTTCCTCTAATATAGAGAAGGTTTGATAAGTGGTTTTAAAGTCTCCAAAATATCTTTATTTCAAATCAGATGTCAATTTTGTTATCTTGAGTCATTATTATATGTCTTAGAGATATGACACTGCGAGTTTAGAGAAAGTTTTTTTCAAGGCTCAGTTGTGCCGAAAACCGTGGATAATAACCTTCAAAATCAGCGGTTTTCAGCAATATTCGGAAACCAAAAATAATTTTTCCCTAAAGGTGTTTATAGACCCGTTAAATCTATATATAGAAATTTGTTTTTAGTATCCCTCTTTAAACAACGTAAAAACGGAGATTCTTACTTGTTTTCTCTAATACAGACAATGTCTGAAAAATGGTATTAAGATCTCCAAACTATCTCTATTTCAATTCAGATGCCAATTTCGTTATACTGAGTCATTATTTTATGTCTTAGAGATATTACAGTGCAAATTTAGAGACATTTTATTTCATGGCCCAGTTGTCACGAAAACCGTGGATAATAACCTTCAAAATTAGCGGTTTTCAGCGATATTCGGAAACTAAAATTTTTTTTTTCCCTAAAGGTGTTTATATACCTGTTACATCTATAAATAACATTTGGTTTATAGTATCTCTCTTTAAACAACGTAAAACCGGAGATTACTACTTGTTTTTTCTAATATAGACAAGGTGTGTAAAGTGGTTTTAAGGTCTCAAAACTATCTTTATTTCAAATCAGATGTCAATTTCGTATCTTGAGTCATTATTATATGTCTTAGAGATATTACAGTGCGAATTATGATGCATTTTGTTTCAAGGCCCAGTTGTCGCGAAAAACGTGGATAATAACATTGAAAATCAACGGTTTTCGGCGATATTCGGAAACCAAAAATATTTTTTTCCTAAAGGTATTTATAGACCCGTTACATCTATAAATTGCAATTGGATGTTAGTATCCCTCTTTAAACAACGTAAAAACAGAGAATACTTCTTGTTTCCTCCGATATAGAGAAGGTCTGAAAAGTGGTTTTAAGGTTTCCAAAATATCTTTATTTCAAATCAGATGTCAATTTCGTTATCCTGAGTCATTATTATATGTCTTAGAGATATGACACTACGAGTTTAGAGACATTTTTTTTCAAGGCTCAGTTGTGCCGAAAACTGTGGATAATAACTTTCAAAACCAGCAGTTTTCAGCAATATTCGGAAACCAAAAATAATTTTTCCCTAAAGGTGTTTATAGACCCGTTAAATCTATAATTAGAAATTGGTTTTTAGTATCTCTCTTTAAACAACGTAAAAACGGAGATTCTTACTTGTTTCCTCTAATACTGACAATGTTTGAAAAATGGTCTTAAGATCTCCAAACTATCTCTATTTCAATTTAGATGTCAATTTCTTTATCTTGAGTCAATATTTTATGTTTTAGAGATATTACAGTGCAAATTTAGAGACATTTTATTTCATGGCTCAGTTGTCACGAAAACCGTGGATAATAACCTTCAAAATTAGCGCTTTTCAGCGATATTCGGAAACTAAATTTTTTTTTTTCCCTAAAGGTGTTTATAGACCCGTTACGTCTATAAATAGCAATTGGTTTTTAGTATCCCTCTTTAAACAACGTAAAACCGGATATTACTACTTGTTTCCTCTAATATAGACAAGGTGTGTAAAGTGGTCTTAAACTCTCCAAACTATCTTTATTTCAAATCAGATGCCAATTTCGTTATCTTGAGTCATTATTATATGTCTTAGAGATATTACAGTGCGAATTTACAGACATTTTATTTCAAGGCCCAGTTGTCGCAAAAAACGTGGATAATAACCTTGAAAATCAACGGTTTTCAGCGATATTCGGAAACAAAAAATATTTTTTCCTAAAGGTATTTATAGACCCGTTACGTCTATAAATAGCAATTGGATTTTAGTATCCCACTTTAAACAACGTAAAAACAGAGAATACTTCTTGTTTCCTCTGATATAGAGAAGGTTTAAAAAGTGGTATTAAGGTCTTCAAAATATCTTTATTTTTCATCAGATGTCAATTTCCTTATCCTGAGTCATTATTATATGTCTTAGAGATATGACACTGCGATTTTAGAGACATTTTTTTTCAAGGCCCAGTTGTGCCGATAACCGTGGATAATAACCTTCAAAATCAGCGGTTTTCAGCAATATTCGGAAACCAAAAATAATTTTTCCCTAAATGTGTTTATAGACCCGTTAAGTCTATAAATCGAAATTGTTTTTTAGTATCCCTCTTTAAACAAAGTAAAAACGGAGATTACTACTTACTTTCTCTAATACAGACAAGGTCTGAAAAATGGTCTTAAAATCTCCAAACTATCTGTATTTCTATTCAGATGCCAATTTCGTTATCCTGACTCATTATTTTATGTCTTAGAGATATTACACTGCAAATTTAGAGACTTTTTATTTCATGGGCCAGTTGTCACGAAAACCGTGGATAATAACTTTCAAATATAGCGGTTTTCAGCGATATTCGGAAACTAAAATTTTTTTTCCCTAAAGTTGTTTATAGACCCGTTACGTCTATAAATAGCAATTGGTTTATGGTCTCCCTCTTTAAACAACGTAAAACTGGAGATTACTACTTGTTTCCTCTAATACAGACAAGGTGTGTAAAATGGTCTTAAGGTCTCCAAACTATCTTTATTTCAAATCAGATGCCAATTTCGTTATCTTGAGTCATTATTATATGTCTTAGCGAATTTAGAGACATTTTATTTTCAAGGCCCAGTTGTGCCGAAAACCGTGGATAATAACCTTCAAAATCAGCGGTTTTCAGCAATATTCGGAAACCAAAAATTATTTTTCTCTAAAGGTTTTTATAGACCTGTTAAGTCTATAAATAGAAATTGGTTTTTAGTATATCTCTTTAAACAACGTAAAAATGGAGATTACTACTTGCTTTCTCTAATACAAACAAGGTCTGTAAAATGCTCTTAAGGTCACCAAACTATCTCTATTTCAATTCAGATGTCAATTTCGTTATCCTGAGTAATTATTTCATGTCTTAGAGATATTACAGTGCGGATTTAGAGACATTTTATTTCAAGGCCCAGTTGTCACGAAAATCGTGGATAATAACTTTCAAAATTAGCGGTTTTCAGCGATTTTCGGAAACTAATTTTTTTTTCCCTAAAGGTGTTTATAGACCTGTTACGTCGATAAATAGCAATTGGTTTTAGTATCCCTATTTAAACAACGTAAAACCGGAGATTACTACTTGTTTCCTCTAATATAGACAAGGTGTGTAAAGTGGTCTTAAGGTCTCCAAACTATCTTTATTTCAAATCAGATGTCAATTTCGTTATCTTGAGTCATTATTATATGTCTTAGAGATATTACAGTGCGAATTTAGAGACATTTTATTTCAAGGCTTAGTTGTCCCGAAAAACGTGGATAATAATCTTGAAAATCAGCGGTTTTCAGCGATATTCGGAATCCAAAAATATTTTTTCATTTAAGGTATTTATAGACCCGTGACATCTATAAAAAGAAATTGAATATTAATATCCCTTTTTAAACAACGTAAACACGGAGATTAGTACTTGTTTTCTCTAATACATACAAGGTTTGAAAAGTGGTCTTAAGGTCTGCAAACTATCTTTAATTCAAATCAGATGCCAATTTCGTTATCCTGAGTCATTATTTTATGTCTTAGAGATATTACAGTGCAAATTTAGAGACATTTTATTTCAAGGCACTGTTGTCACGAAAACCGTGGATAATAACCTTCAAAATTAGCGGTTTTTAGCGATATTCGGAAACCAAATTTTTTTTCCCTAAAGATGTTTATTGACCTGTTACGTTTATAAACAGCAATTGGTTTTAGTATCCCTATTTAAACAACGTAAAACCGGAGATTACTATTTGTTTTTTCTAATACACACAAGGTGTGTAAAGTGGTCTTAAGGTTTCCAAACTATCTTTATTTCAAATCAGATGCCAATTTCATTATCTTGAGTCATTATTATACGTCTTAGAGATATTATAGTGCGAATTTAGAGACATTTTATTTCAAGGCTCCGTTGTCGCGAAAAACGTGGATAATAACCTTGAAAATCAGCGGTTTTCAGCGATATTCGGAAACCAAAAATATTTTTTTTCTAAAGGTATTTATAGACCCGTTACGTCTATAAATAGCAATTGGATGTTAGTATCCCTCTTTAAACAACGTAAAAACAGAGAATACTTCTTGTTTCCTCTGATATAGAGCAGGTCTGAAAAAGGGTTTTAAGGTCTCCAAAATATCTTTATTTCAAATCAGATGCCAATTTCGTTATCATGAGTCATTATTATATGTCTTAGAGATATGACACTGCGAGTTTAGAGACATATTTTTTTCAAGGCCCAGTTGTGCCGAAAACCGTGGAATTCAATGGTTTTCAGCAATATTCGGAAACCAAAAATAATTTTTCCCTAAATGTGTTTATAGACCCGTTAAGTCTATAAATAGAAATTGTTTTTTAGTATCCCTCTTTAAACAACGTAAAAACGGAGATTACTACTTACTTCCTCTAATACAGACAAGGTCTGAAAAATGGTCTTAAAATCTCCAAACTATGTCTATTTCAATTCAGATGCCAATTTCGTTATCCTGACTCATTATTTTATGTCTTAGAGATATTACACTGCAAATTTAGAGACTTTTTATTTCATGTCCCAGTTGTCACGAAAACCGTGGATAATAACTTTCAAGAATAGCGGTTTTCAGCGATATTCGGAAACTAAAATTTTTTTTCCCTAAAGTTGTTTATAGACCCGTTACGTCTATAAATAGCAATTGGTTTATAGTCTCCCTCTTTAAACAACGTAAAACCGGAGATTACTACTTGTTTCCTCTAATACAGACAAGGTGTGTAAAATGGTCTTAAGGTCTCCAAACTATCTTTATTTCAAATCAGATGCCAATTTCGTTATCTTGAGTCATTATTATATGTCTTAGCGAATTTAGAGACATTTTATTTTCAAGGCCCAGTTGTGCCGAAAACCGTGGATAATAACCTTCAAAATCAGCGGTTTTCAGCAATATTCGGAAACCAAAAATTATTTTTCTCTAAAGGTTTTTATAGACCTGTTAAGTCTATAAATAGAAATTGGTTTTTAGTATATCTCTTTAAACAACGTAAAAATGGAGATTACTACTTGCTTTCTCTAATACAAACAAGGTTTGTAAAATGGTCTTAAGGTCTCCAAACTATCTCTATTTCAATTCAGATGTCAATTTCGTTATCCTGAGTAATTATTTTATGTCTTAGAGATATTATAGTGCGGATTTAGAGACATTTTATTTCAAGGCCCAGTTGTCACGAAAACCGTGGATAATAACTTCCAAAATTAGCGGTTTTCAGCGATATTCGGAAACTAATTTTTTTTCCCTAAAGGTGTTTATAGACCTGTTACGTCGATAAATAGCAATTGGTTTTTAGTATCCCTATTTAAACAACGTAAAACCGGAGATTATTACTTGTTTCCTCTAATATAGACAAGGTGTGTAAAGTGGTCTTAAGGTCTCCAAACTATCTTTATTTCAAATCAGATGTCAATTTCGTTATCTTGAGTCATTATTATATGTCTTAGAGATATTACAGTGCGAATTTAGAGACATTTTATTTCAAGGCTTAGTTGTCCCGAAAAACGTGGATAATAATCTTGAAAATCAGCGGTTTTCAGCGATATTCGGAATCCAAAAATATTTTTTCATTTAAGGTATTTATAGACCCGTGACGTCTATAAAAAGAAATTGAATATTAATATCCCTTTTTAAACAACGTAAACACGGAGATTACTACTTGTTTTCTCTAATACATACAAGATTTGAAAAGTGGTCTTAATGTCTGCAAACTATCTTTAATTCAAATCAGATGCCAATTTCGTTATCCTGAGTCATTATTTTATGTCTTAGAGATATTACAGTGCAAATTTAGAGACATTTTATTTCAAGGCACTGTTGTCACGAAAACCGTGGATAATAACCTTCAAAATTAGCGGTGTTTAGCGATATTCGGAAACCAAATTTTTTTTCCCTAAAGATGTTTATAGACCTGTTACGTTTATAAACAGCAATTGGTTTTAGTATCCCTATTTAAACAACGTAAAACCGGAGATTACTATTTGTTTTTTCTAATACACACAAGGTGTGTAAAGTGGTCTTAAGGTTTCCAAACTATCTTTATTTCAAATCAGATGCCAATTTCATTATCTTGAGTCATTATTATACGTCTTAGAGATATTATAGTGCGAATTTAGAGACATTTTATTTCAAGGCTCCGTTGTCGCGAAAAACGTGGATAATAACCTTGAAAATCAGCGGTTTTCAGCGATATTCGGAAACCAAAAATATTTTTTTTCTAAAGGTATTTATAGACCCGTTACGTCTATAAATAGCAATTGGATGTTAGTATCCCTCTTTAAACAACGTAAAAACAGAGAATACTTCTTGTTTCCTCTGATATAGAGAAGGTCTGAAAAAGGGTTTTAAGGTCTCCAAAATATCTTTATTTCAAATCAGATGCCAATTTCGTTATCCTGAGTCATTATTATATGTCTTAGAGATATGACACTGCGAGTTTAGAGACATTTTTTTTTCAAGGCCCAGTTGTGCCGAAAACCGTGGATAATAACCTTCAAAATCAGCGATTTTCAGCAATATTTGGAAACTAAAAAAAAATTTCCCCAAAGGTGTTTACAGACCCGTTAAGTCTATAAATAGAATTGGTTTTAGTATCCCTCTTTAAACAACGTAAAAACGGAGATTCTTACTTGTTTCCTCTAATACAGACAATGTCTGAAAAATGGTCTTAAGGTCCCCAAACTATCTCTATTTCAATTCAGATGCCAATTTCGTTTTCCTGATTCATTATTTTATTTCTTAGAGATATTACAGTGCAAATTTAGAGACATTTTATTTCATCGCCCAGTTGTCACGAAAACCGTGGATAATAACCTTTAAAATTAGCGGTTTTCAGCGATATTCGGAAACTAAAATTCTTTTTTCCCTAAAGGTGTTTATAGACCCGTTACGTCTATAAATAGCAGTTGGTTTATAGTATCCCTCTTTAAACAACGTAAAACCGGAGATTTCTACTTGTTTCCTCTAATACAAACAAGGTGTGTAAAGTGGTCTTAAGGTCTCCAAACTATCTTTATTTCAAATCAGATGCCAATTTCGTTATCTTGAGTCATTATTATATGTCTTAGAGATATTACAGTGCGAATTTAGAGACATTTTATTTCAAGGCCCTGTTGTCGCGAAAAACGTGAATAATAACCTTGAAAATCAGCGGTTTTCAGCGATATTCGAAAACCAAAATTTTTTTTTTCCTAAAGGTATTTATAGACCCGTTACGTCTATAAATAGCAATTGGATGTTAGTATCCCTCTTTAAACAACGTAAAAACAGAGAATAATTCTTGTTTCCTCTGATATAGAGAAGGTCTGAAAAGTGGTTTTAAGGTCTCCAAAATATTTTTATTTCAAATCAGATGCCAATTTCGTTATCCTGAGTCATTATTATATGTCTTAGAGATATGACACTGCGAGTTTAGAGACATTTTTTTTCAAGGCTCAGTTGTGCCGAAAACCGTTGATAATAACCTTCAAAATCAGCAGTTTTCAGCAATATTCGGAAATCAAAAATAATTTTTCCCTAAAGATGTTTATAGACCCGTTAAGTCTATAAATAGAAATTGGTTTTTAGTATCCCTCTTTAAACAACGTTAAAACGGAGATTACTACTTGCTTCCTCTACAAACAAGGTATGAAAAGTGGTCTTAAGGTCTCCAAACTATCATTAATTCAAATCAGATGCCAGTTTCGTTATCCTGAGTCATTATTTTATGTTTTAGAGATATTACAGTACAAATTTAGAGACATTTTATTTTCAAGGCCCAGTTGTCACGAAAACCGTGGATAATAACCTTCAAAATTAGCGGTTTTCATCGATATTCGGAAACTAAAATTATTTTTTTCCCTAAAAGTGTTTATAGACCCGTTACGTCTATAAATAGAAATTGATTTTTAGTATCCCTCTTTAAACAACGTAAAACCGGAGATTACTACTTGTTTCTCTAATACAGACAAGGTGTGTAAAGTGGTCTTAAGGTCTCCAAACTATCTTTATTTCAAATCAGATGTCAATTTCGTTATCTTGAGTCATTATTATATGTCTTCGAAATATTTTAGTGCGAATTTAGAGATATTTTATTTCAAGGCCCAGTTGTCCCGAAAAACGTGGATTATAACCTTGAAAATCAGTGGTTTTCAACGATATTCGGAAACCAAAAATATCTTTTTCCTAAAGGTATTTATAGACCCGTTACGTCTATAAATAGCAATTGGATGTTAGTATCCCTTTTTAAACAACGTAAAAACAGAGAATACTTCTTGTTTCCTCTTTATTTCAAAATATCTTTATTTCAAATCAGATGCCAATTTTATTATCCTGAGTTATTATTATATGTCATAGAGATATTACACTGCGAATTTAGAGACATTGTTTTTTCAAGGCACAGTTGTGCCGAAAACCGTGGATATTACCTTTAAAATCAGCGGTTTTCAGCGGTATTCGGAATCCAAAAATATTTTTTCATTTAAGGTATTTATAGACCCGTTAGGTTATACGATTTCTTATCTAATCAAACCGCCTTCTCCATCTAACCCTAATTTCATGTAAGAATTCAAAGAATATTTATTCGATTCAAGCAAAAAATTAGGGACGATAAATATAACCAATCTTTAATCTACAAGATCTACGAAGTTAGAAAAATAATTACCTGATCTTCTACAGGTGCTTCAAAAGTTTTTGCTTACAGAATGAATCAACAATTGATTGGAGTTATAATAATGTTAGAGCTTCGATTGAAGTGTCAATTTGATCAATTTTCTAGGGTTTCTCGATTTTTTGGTCAAGGTTTCTTACTTGGGGAATTGGGGGCTAGTGTGGGTATAACTGGGAAGGTTTGTGAGTATAACTGTGAATATATAGATTTTTTAATTCTTTTTTGTTTTTCTAATTTTTAGAGTACAAATTCATGTTATATACGGAGTATTTAGTTAGCTAGGTATATAATTTAGGCGGGCCGGATTGAATAAAGAGGGTTAAGCAGGGGTGGGCGTGGTGGGGCGGGGTTGTGTGGGGCGGGTCACATGTGATACACGTCCTCGCCCCACGACCCGCAACGAAAACACTTTTGATACCCATCCCCGCCCCACCACCCATCAAATCATTACCCACACCCATCTCAAGTGGGGCGGGTGTGGGGCGAGACCCGCCCCATTGACATCCCTAGTAATTACAAAAAATATTTGAGAAATTGTGTTCACTCTTTGACCATAAATATAATTTAAATAGTTTTGGTAATGGCGTAAACTTAAGAGTTTAAAGAGTTTTTTTCGAAAGGGTTTGAGATGGCAAATTGGTGAATGTAGTAGCATTAAATTCTGGTCTGTATTTTCTTATCCTTTTATTAACAACCCTATTGATACCCATTGTTACGATCTTAATTTTTTGGTGAAAGATTTCATCACCCCTCATAAACAATGGGATGTTGTAAATTATCTGCGTTAGTTGATATTGAAGTTGTCAGACAGATAATTGATATTCCTTTGCCACACAATGAGATTTCGGATACTCTTATCTGGGGATTATCGGTGGATGGAACTTTCTCTACCAAAACAGCAACATGGTTGGCACAAGGTTTGTCCATTCAAAGCCTTATTAAATGTGATTTTTATTGGATCTGGAAGCTAAATATTCCTCCCAAGTTTATTTTTCTTTGGAAAGCGTGTGTTGATGGTTTGCCTACAACAAATAGGTTGCGTAAAAGCGATATTGATGTTCCAGCTCATTGTGTTTTGTGCAATCATCCTATTAAGGATCGAGATCATTTATTTTTCAAATGTCCCTTGATTGGTTCAGTTATCCAAGATATGGGCATTATTAGTTTTAATAATTTTTTAGCAGCTTATAATAATGTTGCAAATCAAAGTTTTAGTTTTGTGTCAAAACTTAACTCTTTGAAAGAGTTAGCCTCAAAAGCCGATTTCATTAAAATTATTTTCATTTGGTGGAATTCTTGGTTTTTTAGAAATGACCTTATTTTTAATGATGTTCATGTCAATACCAACAAGACGGTAATGACTGTTGTGGGAGTAGTGGACCAGATCCAATTTGGGGGTTTAGGTTTAGAGTGACTCAAGGGAGTTGTGAGGGGGACGAGGGATTGAGTTTTGCTTTTAGTGAGTAATCAATGACCCATTTCCTAAGACTTTCTCATTGGTAAATAAGTCGGGTTTCTTACGGATCAGATTGTTTTAAGACGGTGTTGGACCGAAGCAAAAAAAATATAGGTTTCTCAAAGTATAAACAAAATATTAGAGTTTTAGGCCTACTCGGGTAGTGAAGCGGATGTAGTTTTATACCATCAGAAAATTTCGTAACGGGTTGCACAGTACTTTTGTAATTAATCTTGGTCCATATTTTAACAATCGGATGGTTGTCATGGTTTCAAACAATCAAAGTATATTATTTGTCGCACTTTCGTGTAGGACGTAGAGGATTATTAAGACAACATCAAAAGATGTCTCAGTAAATAAAGATACAAAAATCTGAACCAGATTGATAACAATAATAGAAGGTTAATAATAACCAAGGAAAATACAATGTTATAACTCGTGCATCGCACGAGCATGAAATCTAGTATTATATAATTTTGGTTGAAGTATAAATTTTGAAAATACCAAAATAGGGTGATTTTCCTAAAAAAATAAACATGCCCACTTATCGTATTAATTAGTAGCATAGAATATACATTAAATTAAAAAATTATAATTATTTAACTTACACAAATATTTTGGAAACTATTAAAAGGTAAATAAATCAAGCTAGGTTTCCAAAAGATATAATATTGCATAATTCTTTTAAATTGATTTAACATATACTTCCTCCGTTCCATTTGATTCTTTACGTTTGCTTTATACACGTACATCAATGCACATTTTCGTTTGTTCATATCTTTAGTTACACATTATTAAAAAAATATAAGAGTTTGATATTCATAATGCACTCGGTAAGACGTATTAAACAAGATCTCGCATGACTATCTTTTATGTTATATATTAGAAGTTGTATTAAAGATTCTCCTCACCTATGAATAATGCTCAAATAGCAAACGTAAAGAATCAAATGGAACGGAGGAAGTATGTAATATATTTATATAAATATATGCGTCTCTTAAAATTGCATGTGTACTCAAATTGCATGTTTAATTATCAACTAATCAAATTATAGTATTTACTCAGTTGAGTAGTCAAAACAACAATATTAGAACCGGGAGTAATGAAAGTAATAGAACAACAACAAGGGTAGTGAAATTTTCAATATTAATGCGGCATTAGTTAAAGTATCAATAATTACGGCGAAAGTAACAATAATTACGACGGGAGTAGTGAAAGTAATATCTGAAATAACGAATGTAATAAAAGAAAGAATACTAACAATAAAAAAAGTATAAATGAATAATTAGCCGACCAATTGATTAAAGTAAAATATTAATTGTTGGAGTAATGAATGGTCTAATAATTTATTTTATCGTAGTTTTAAGATATGTCATAAGAGAATATATTGATGATAAATTTATGAGTTATACAACTTTAAAATATATTTAATTAAAATAAATTTTAATGATAAATATAGGTAGCCCGGGCGGAGCCGGAAACCAATACTAGTATTAGATATGAACTATGTACCATATATCGTTACATCGTAAAATTTATCGTTCATTTTTTAGTAGCCGGACAACGTACGGGCAAGAAAACTAGTGTTGGAATAAAGTAATGTGAATTAAACTAAAGTTAATGAAGTTGAACTAAACTAAATCGAATGAAGTTGACTGAACTGAACTGAACTGATTAGAAATGAAATTAAGTCCAAAAGAAACCGGCCTATCAAGGCAGCAGTTACCATTAGTCCAATTGGGCATTAACAAGTATTCCCTCCGTCCCGGTCAATTACTGTAGTGAAATGTCATTTATGATTCTACATAACAAATGAACAATAGTATCATTGGGTATTTGGGTCATACAATTACTCATTTAAAATCTTCCTTAGAAAGGGCAAGCAAACAAGTAGTAAGATTGAATCATTGATTGACGTCGATGTTGAAATTGTAAACCCTAACTAAGTAACTTCTCATACTGCCATTCCCCTCTTTGTTATTATTTCCAGGTAATTTGCTTCTCATACTACTCTTAGTTTCATTTATCTTTACTTTGTAGCCAGTTATTTTGGGATAAATCTGGAGAAAGTAATAGGGAGTACTCGTAATTGAAAATTGTGTTGGCAGTTAGTTTGTTGTGGGTATGTCAAGAAATGATGAGACGGAGAGGAAGATTAAGATTTGTCTTGTCTAGTTGATTGATGAAACCCTCTTGCTTGAATGCAAAACTATGATATTTAAGGCTTTTATACTACCCCCTATATTTACTCATTCTATGCTCGCTCATCCTGTTAGTATTCGTCTAATCTTAAACGGATCAAAACAATTGGCTGAATCCCGTAATGACGGAAAACTTTATTTGTTTACCAACTTTATCTTGTTATATATCTTTCTCTTTGAATGAGATCTCAATTCCAGCGACAGTCCATTGTCAAATCAAAGTAGATTTTTTAATTTTCGTTTGCTTTTCTTTTGTTACACCTCATAATTTGAACGAGTCTTTGCTATTCGTAATGTCAATCTCTTCCAAACCTGTGCAGCTCAGCTAGTAGAATCTAGACGACGCTCCCTTTCAAAGTTTAGAATTGTCTGCCACTCGGAGTAGATGTCTGTGTTCAAGGGGAAAGTGGGTTTTGTTATACCAAAAAACAAGTTTTCTGGTTCACTCGTCCCCATCCTCAACAAGTCCGACACCAACACCAACACCAACGATGCTGCTACTCAACAAACTAACAAGCACCGCCATCAAAGGAAGACTAGATGGGCTGCTGATCTCACGCAGGATACTACTGTCAAACGCGGACGAGCTCTAGCTTATCAGGTAGGTCATAGCTGCTTTCATTCATCTCTTTTCTTCATTTCTAGTTTATCAGGTTACGGAGTACTACACTCGCTGGCGTGCTGCTTTAGACTCCAAACAATTACAAATTCACATATCTCTAATTCTTATGCTCGAAAGGACTGGTCTCATTTCTAGTAAACCACATTTCCTTACAAATATTGATATGGGGTAGTGTACAAGGCATTTTAATGTCAGCTTTTGAAGAGATGGACATTTATGGAAATGATGCACATTCAGATTTCCATTACACGCCTTTTGCTTTAAAGCCTCTCTCCTCCTCGTGACTGTTTGCATGGAAACTTCTCACTCCATGTTAGTGAATACTCCGTACTCCAGTAGGTAAAATGTGGTAATTAACCGGTAAATACAAAATATTTTAAAATGGTCACCTCGAGTGGATAAGAGGCCGCAAATTTGCAATCCTACTTTGTCGACGTTTCGTTCAAGTAATGTCTACTAACAAACAGTCCATAAACTGAATCTTTTTAAATCAGCAAAATTTACATTCCAGGTGATTAAGTGATATTACTGCCTGTGTGGTGGTATGAATTTTAAGCAGACTCGAGTGGATCAAATCACCGAACAGCTGAAGTTGAAACTGACAGGAAGGGATGATCAAAACTCAAATTCTGCTACAAATGTTCCTGACAGTGAGCTCTCAACTATACACGTTAAGCTTGAGGTACATGTTATAGCAACCCAGGACGAATGCTTGTGAAAGGCCATTATTTTATATATCTGTACCAGTGACTTTTTATTAAGAAAACGTACTTGCCATTTTGATATAGAAATTTCAAAGTTTGGAGCTTGAAAAACGGGAAGCTATTGGTACGTTTTCTAATTCACCCTCATACTTGTGTATATCATCCCTTCTAGTCTTTTTCAGTTCGACCCCCACCCCTTATCAAGATTTTTAAGTCTGAAATAATACAGGGGAGATACTGAAGCTGAATCTGGGTTACAAGACTCCATCTGATTATGAGCCTGTACTTAGGGAGGCAACAGTTCCAATTCCTGTACGTTCAAGCTTTCTTGTCTGTCTTTGTCATTTGCGTGTTCTCCAAATTGTAATAGTGCTTCTATGAATGTTTGGCTTTTCCGGTAAGTTAAAGGGTTCTTTACTCAAGGAATAAGTAGTCTCCCCTACTGCAGCGAATCAGCGATACCTAGCATGCTGTCAAAATTCTACTTTTTCTTATATTTTCATGTGAATTATCGATTACAGAACTTCTTGACGGAATTGTACTTTTTGCTGTCTCTGTAGGTGAAAGCGCACCCTGAATATAACTTTCTTGGTCTAGTTTATGGTTCGGATGGTGAAACTCAAAAAAGAATGGAAAAGGTTTACATGATGGCGTTTGAATGCCTTGGGTCTCAATCTTCTTATCGAAACTGCTTGTTACATATCCTAACTTGTCTATATGCTAACTACTCTTTTTGACATTTTGATTAAATCTAGGAGACTGGAACGAGAATACAAGTTTATGGTTCATTAAGAGAGACTGGAAAAAAGGTAACATTTTTTTCTGGCTGTGTACCTTTCTTTTCTACTCTTCTTTTCAATCTACCGTGTCTTTGTCAAAAAACGTAAAATAAAATAATGGGGCTATTTTCTCTTGTAACATTAATGATATTTAGGTGGAAATCACACCATCTGATGGGAGAGATGCTCTAAGAGTTTGTGAGGAGGCTTATGTCCGAATATCCGCAGACACATATGAGAAAATTGATGCCGCAGCAGATTTAATTGAATTGCTTCTTAACTCAGTGTTGGTGGGTTCTACTCCTATGATCATGTCTTTTATCTTCTGAATGGTTTCAGTTACTTTTTTACTCGTTGCCTATTCGTTGCATCCTGGTCTACTAAATTGCTTAGAAATCTTCGCTTCAGTCTACTATTTATGGCTTCTCAGGTAAAACCTGCAGATCACAAGGCAATAATTTCAGAATCTGCAGATGGTCAGGACATAGCTACTGCAGTCACTACTTCCACGGCAAGCCAGGAAATCATACAACCTCTTCCAGGGCCCCTAGCATTCCAACCATACCCAATTTCATGGTTTCCAATAAAATCTGGCTTGCCTTCAGGAGGTGCGTCCGTTCCCAGTTCTGGGCCCTTCTTCAATCATTCATTCCAACGGCCATCATTTGGGACTGGGCCTTCTGCTCCATATTTTGGTCTGTCTCCCCCCCAAAGCACCACTATGATATCCCCAAGATTGCATTCGCCACCTCCGAATTTGCAAGGCATGCAACCTGCTTATCGTGTAGGCCAACCTGGTGCTCCAAGGAATCTTTCGGCTCCAACATCTCCATTAGGGGGTCATCAGCCAACTAATCAAAGTTTGCAAAGGATTACAGCTCCACAACTAGCTGAACGACCTCTGATACCAACACCAACACCAACTTCTCTTGGATGGCCTTCATCTGCTCCTCCATCTGCTTTATCAGCAAGTTCTTCACAATATCCCTCGCTTCAAGGGAGACCATCAGGAATGTCATTTGTTCCTTCACAAATTCGGTCTTCCTCAGCTGGGCCATTCCAATCATATACACCACAGATTCAACTAAATTCATCAAGGTCATCTCAGTTTCCCATCCCTCGATCATCTCCATCGCCTGGGTTGCCAACCCCTGCTCATGCATATCCACCAAGCTTCACCCCCTTAAACCACACAGGATCGCCTCTACAAGGCTCCAGCGACTTCACTTTCAAGCCTCACTTACTACAAGGACCTCCATCGCAATCTCTTCCTGGACCGAGTGTGCACTTTGCATCTCAAAGAGCTAACCAGGCGCAGTTGCCTCCCGTGCCTCAAATGCCATCATTCCGGCCAGCCTTGCAAAGTACAATTCAGCAGCCTGTCAGACAGAGCTTCCCAAGGCCATTGATAGGCAATCAGATGGGCCCATCCCTTGTTGAATTTGGAAATTCAAATCTGAACCCCTACATGGGCCTAAGAAACCACGGTCCAGTTCCCCAATTTCCAAATGCAACAGGGCCTCTGCCACCTAGAGCAGGCCCGACAGCTCAATTTCAGCAAAGTCAGGATCGACATGGAGGTTTTGGTGGGAGCCAACATTCAGGCTTATCTGGAAGACCCCAAGTTTATGATCCTTTCCTTCCTTCATCTCTGCCAGCACCACCTGCTCAGCCTCCCGGCAACAATGGAATAGTAAGGAAACAGGAGTCGGACCCTGAATATGAAGACTTGATGGCTTCGGTCGGAGTCAAATAAAATACTAATTGCAGTTTAGATTTAGGCTTTGCAATATTGGTTGCCTGGACAACCCAAATTTATGATGCTCCAATGATTAGACTTGTGCACTCGGAAACCCTCCTTTACATACTCGTATATTTTCCTTTTAATTTCATTGTAATTTACTCGCATACCCTTCTCTTACCCTTTTTTTACTGATTAAATAAATTAACGGAGCAGTACGATTTTTGCTCATTTCACGTTATTACCGCCTCCGTTGCTGAGTGAAATGAGTGCAATTCTATTTGATCATATAATATAATCATCCCTTAGCACTGACAAGAAGTCGGGCATCTGATGAGTGGGTTATTGCATTGCACTTTAGACCATCCACCATCAAGTCAGCAACCTTCATGATTTCTATAATGGAGAGTCCTAGGCGCAAACCCCAAGACCCAAGAGGCATCCACTTTCACCGTAATCGAGGCACTACCAAGGGGTGATCAGTTTTTGGGGAGTGGGGATGGGTTTAAGGGTGGGGTGAGAAGACAAGTCGGTATGTAGTAAGATGTTTGGTTCTGGACTAATTTCACGGTTTGTAACACCGAATTTTGTAACACCGATGCATTGCTTCTTTACCAAATATGTCTCATGCAACTTAGGTTGGTAGCAAGCCAACTTCCAAGACTAGAGGAAAGTGTAGGACTGAATCAGTTTTTTTCTTTGTAGCATTAACTACCCTTATCATGTGCTGTACTGCCATTTGCTCTGCTACAATCAGTTGGTTGTATTGAGCGTCATAACTAGTTGGTTTTTTTAACCTATCCGATCTTTTGGGGATAGTAAGGATGCCTGATTTAGCAGTTGGATGATACAACTACTTGATGATCATATTATTTATGCACCCTAAACTACTTATATGCGACTTGAACATTGAATAGATGAAAAATGGTGACCGGAAATTCCGGTGGTCACCACATACTAGTTTTTAGACTAGCCAAACGCTAGTGATCTGTCAGTGTTGCTATGTACAAAGTTTCTGGCCATGGTGTAGCTGGAAAAAGGGGAAAAAAATCAAACAGAAGGACTAGATCTAAGGACCCTCTCTAATTTCTCAGCTTTGGCATAATCCTTGTCTGTAAGAGGTCCAGCTGGAAAGGGCGTGATCTCCACAATGAGATGTGGGGTTGGAAGCTCATCAAAGAGGGCTCTAACGTTGTTACAGCAGACACTTTCTCCATGTGCACTTTCCCTTCTAATCTGGCATCCCTGAAATGCAGAACAGTCGGCATGATAGTATTGTGTATTTGTGTACGGAAGCTGAAGACTGTAAAATGAAAAGTAATGGCTTGAAAGAGATTACCTTGTGTGAAGAGGCATCTACAAAATGATCATCTTGGGAGAGCAAGGCAGCAATGGCTTTAAGGAGATTACGGCCTTCGGGTTTGGAAGGTACCCTATAGTTCCTCCTAAGAGTCCCCTTTGTGGTAGGGTGCCATTTGCTCACTAGTTTCCTCTTCTCAGCAGCTTCCTTGTCTGTTGAAATCAAAATGAAGTATAGGAATGAATGGTTTCCGACTTGAGGATTTGGAAGCAGAGGAAGAGGTTTAGTTAGCCATTATTCTTGTCTATTATAAGTATATTGATTTGATAGATTAGTATATGAATGAATATCCTAAGTATAGGAATGTAGAGGTAATTTATAGGACCTAAATAGCATCTAGAGAGATTATTCCTTGCAGTCATTTGTAATTAATATATACACTGAAGTGATCATCTTGTATGAAAGTAAGCATTCAATAATATAAACACACCACACAAATCTGATCTCACCAAACCCAACAACATTCATGAGCCCATATCGGGACAAGGATAGGTAAGACTTAAGAGGCAGAAAAGAAAGGGACATACCGGGGTTGTTTCGGAGGTTATCGAACCAGTTGGAGAAACCCATGTCGGAATCAGAATCATCCATAGTTGCTCCAGAGATAAGAGGGTTGGATTTGGATCCAGCAAAACCAGACTTGATGAGGGTATAGAAAACGGAAATCCTAGCAGCCCACAAAATAGGGTTCTCGAGCAAAGAAGCAGTCATTACATTTGAATGTGATTTGATGTTAATGCAACTCCGGGAGTAGTAGGAATACTTGTAATTGGGAAGAAAGGATTTAGGAAGCAAAGGGAGACAAGGTGATGAGGATAAGGAATGCATCCTTTTTTCTCACTTTCTGTAGCAATACATTCATGTGTCAACTATTCAAGAGTCAAGTATATTTAGTTTTACCGTAGAATATAATCAAGTGGCAAGTGGCTAGAAATAATACATAGAATATAACTATAATATATGAGTCTTAACTATTACCTTAAGATTTTGGTTGATTGAGATGGTTGATCGATCATGATATTAGACTATCAAAGTCAGTCACAAACTCACCAAGTGAAAAAACCCGTATATAATATTGGGGGGTATGTGCAATAACCACTCTTCAAGCACAATATTAGAGCTCAATAAAGACAAAAGTCATAAAGTGAGTTTTGATGATAATGTGATAGGATATGAGAATACATTATGATTTATGACGCTCTTCTCCACTAAGGCACTAACACCAAAATCCACATCTCTCTATTTTTACAGAAGAAAGAAGAAAGAAGAAGAAGAAGAAGATGGAGGAATTGATGGATGAATTCAGGTTGCTCTCAAACCAAGCTCTGCTGGACAAGAATTTCGATCCATCCAACATACAAGACCTGATGAAGCTGTTCGATGTTGAAGCTTACAAATCATGGGCAGCTATGGAGTTAGAGTGCCACTCAGAAGCCCAAGCTGCTGAAACAGCCATGTGTCAAGCAGAAGACGACCTCAACTCCGCCATGGATGCCGCCATGCTCAAACAAGCCTTGGCTGAATGCTGGAGCTTCGAAAACCAAGCCATGGCTGAATACAACACCCTCTTAACTGCTGCCCAGGCTTCCAAAAATATGGGAAAATCAATGGACAAGGCTGCAACTGCTGCTTCTACCAACTATATTCAAGCGGCCCTCCACTCGGCTACTAACTCCATGAGATCTGCTTCCAAAGCTATTTCTTCTCATCGAGTTCACCCTTCCTTCTAACTCCATCAGATACATGTCAACTCAATTCTGCTAATAACTATTCTTCTTGTTCTGCATCATTTCATCACTAGATAGATTACTCTTTCGATTTCAATCATTTTATATCATATTATGTTCCCCTTTTATTATTACGGAGTACATTACTACTCCTGTCATCTGCTTCTTTAGCTTCAGTAACTCGTAAAAATAGCAAAGGCCTGCTTCGCTTCTTCACTTATGCAACATCACTAGTCTTTATATCTGCCTTCACCATGCCTCTGCTACTAAAACTTCCCCAAACTTCCATTATTTTAATTATTCATGTATGCTCATATTCCAACAAACCGCCAATTCACAACTGATACTACTCTCTTATGGAATTTAATGACACACAGACTACACGTTTTGTCCTCAAACTGTTACCCACTTTGAGTTAGGTCTAATTTTGTAGTCGCAAATAAGCACAACTCTCTCAATATTTATACAACACTGCAATCATTGTAACATTTTGTTTCTCTTAGCTGAGACTAATATGGAGTTTGTCACCCTATTATTACACTTAGTAGGGAAACCAATCGATTAGATGAATACAACAAAATAGGAACAGGATAGAATTATGATTCAGCAACAACTTAAGATCTCCCTTTGACCAGCCTCTCCCACTTTTTGAGTTGAAAAACCATCACGAGAAATAGAAATACACAACCAGTGACGAGTCGCTAATCATGGGCTCTGAACGCGCAGGTGGACAAATGCAATGTTATTGTATCCTGTTGTGATTCTTAGCTTCTCATCTGTATACCTGTCAACAATACCATAGTAGGAAGGCTGTCACTTATCAGACAAGTGGCAGCAAAATAGATGATGCCTTATCATATAGCTAAGCTTACTTAAGCTCCATGTTGAATTTGCTCAGCATTTCTATCGGAAGTCCAAATGAACCACCCACTATTGCTGCATCATCCATTTTTACTTCATATTTCTTAGGCCCTATTTTCCTGTCATCATCAAACACCCTCTCAGTACTTACTTCGGTAGATGTCCAATTTAAAACCAACTGAAACTGCTTTTTAACAAACTAATTAAATGGAATTAACAAGGAACACAGACAAGCAACACAGAGAAGCTACTAGAACTTCGTGTGCAGCCTCATCCTGATCATGCACTCTCCCTAAACCCAAAGGATAACATAAATCCACTTATCCTGTGTTTGTTACCTTACAGTGTGACATGGTCGATATCTAAGTACACCCAATATGAATACTCACCCTAAACCTTAAAGCCTCACAAGAGGATACTTTCTACAAGAGTAAGATCCCTTCTGCCGAAACTCTAGTTGCTCAAAGACCCCATAGTTAACTATGTGACCACTTAGCAAACGGCGTCTGAGAGCTTTTTAATAAATCTAGTCCCTTTCTAGTTGAATGAACAGAAACTGCAAAGAATTCCAACTGCTTGAAACTTGAAGGAAAAAAAATTTTAGGACATACTGATAAGTGCCACTCATAGAGAACCTTAAGCCAAGCACAATATCAACCAAAAACCTCAGCTGCCCATCTCTCTTGATGATCTGAAATAAAGATACTGTCAGAAAACCTGAAGACAAAGGCATCTATTGGTTATTACTGGTGAAATTGTGATAATCAGACAATCAAAGGCACACCTGCGAACCCATGAGACCGTTGGCTGCATTCTCCAGCCAGCTGTCGGTCTCCACCTGCAATATATAAGGAAAAGAAGAACCTTGAGAAAAACCAGGCCATTGTCAATACCAGCTGTCAGTCTCCCCTCATATCATTTTTCAGACCTGAGAGCTCCAGATCATCTTCCATACTCCCTCCAGAAGCTGAGGTTCTTCATCCTCATCTTGAATTGCAGAAATAACCTTATCCATTGCCTGAAAAGGTTTCATATCAATGTGAGCTACAAATACCAAGTTAGTTAAGCATTCTTTTGAAACCCGATTTCAAAACTAACCTGTGTTACTCCGTACCCAGTAGCAATAGCAGAAAGCAGCTCTTGCCTAGGTTCAATTTCCTTCTGGAGCACAAACGTAGTGCCCTGTACTATTATAGCACAGTAACGGAAGCCCTTAATTCCTCATCTTCAATTAATAGCAACTGAACATCACCGTGAATTAAACATAGCAAAAACTTGGCAATAAAGAGTAGGATGGACCTATATTCACCTTATTTCCCCTTGAAATGCGTATGTTTCCAGAATCAGACAAATATGTAGTGTCCAACCAACCATTTGCTTCATCTCCAAGAAGTTTGAACGGCACTGGATACGGAACCTTAAAGGGCAGGAATTTGAATGCAAATGCAGCCCTGTCAAAGCGGAAAAGAATTCGTTTCCCATCCTTGATAGAAGCCACAGCCTGTAAATGAGAGGCTATAAAAGTCAATAGTTGAGAACTTGAATCCGCTACATAAGGAAATACAAGGAATTATATATGGTCAATTGATTCCTAACATAGCTAATGACTTGATTCGTGTACCACTTTAGGGTTTAGTTAAGCAAGTAAATGTGACAGAACACAAAGTGTACCTCGACTTTTAGCTCACCAACAGCATCTGAAAACTTGACAATGTTGGAAACCCGTGGATCTTCTGTTTGCAGGAATACCTCTTGAAACACGCTGAAGATGTCAACTCCTACAAATGCTCTCTGTACAGACTATTTATACTTAGTATGGGAGGCAAATTCTTGAGAAGATAAGCATTCAAAGAGTGGTTACTAAAGTTACTAAAGTGATGAATGATGACGGGCACAAAGAAATAGATGAGCTCAAGTAAAAGAAAAAGAGAAAATAAAAGCAAGAGAGTGTATGATGAAAAGGGAACCTGGATTGGGGAAGCAGTGGGTGGCCTTGTTGTGAACATTAACCTCCAGCGGCCTTGGATCAAAGTGGAATATGTCTGAATGATTTATGAGGTTATCAATAAACATATACGGAGTACTTCATTAATTAGTGCCTCCATATGATTTCATAGAAAAGGAAATATACAGTAGTTTACCGGGTCAGAAACGCCTTTGAGGTCTTCGAGAAGTTGCACTGCACGCTCCACTTCCTGATACTCGAGTAGTTAAGAATATTAGTAAATCATTAAAGAGATGAAGAGATTATATACAAGTAATGATTGATAGTACTTGGATTTGTTGTGGAGGAGTAGAGCGGCCTTGGCCTTGGCCTTGGACGCCAATAAGAGCATCAATGAGACGATTTTCATCTTCATTAAACTTGATAATCCCTTGTTCTGACGATGATGAATAAGTCCGTTTGCAAAAGTGTTTATTGGAAAAGGAAACAAGGGAATTGTTGTAAGTGGGAGGTGGAGTTGAGAAGCCTAATTTTGTGACAGCAATCATGGCCATTAAGGTTTTCGAATATCCAACAAACTAAGCCAAGTAGTACTCTAGTAGTAAGCAGTAAGTAGTAAGTAGTTAAGTAGTTAAGTAGTTAAGTAGTTAAGTACAGTACAGTACAGGCCTGTCATTTGTGGAGGGAATGAAATCAATATCAATATCAATATCAATATCAATATCAAACTACGTCCCTTGTTTTCAACCTCCCATCTCAAGTCTCAACCCCCTTCTTATCCTCCATATTCTCTTCATTATTTCCTACTTTACTTTTAACCAAATCTAAATCAATATCATAAATAAATCTCTAACCACTCTAAATTCTCACTCTCGCATTTCCTTGACATTTTTGCTCATTAATTTTGTCCCCCTTTTATTTCGTCTACCATGGGTTCTTAAAAAACCATTCTCTCGTTTTTAGTAATCAAACTCGCCTGAAAGTAAAAGTAAAAGGAATCTATTTATAGAATAACATAAAAATGCTAGATTCAGTAGCTAATAAAATAACACGGGTTGGAATTAGGAGTATGTGAATTATACATATGTACTAACACAGATAATATAGTTTTTGAGCTTTATAATAAAGTTTTTGAGTTTAGTATTAAAAATTATGAATTTTATTATAAAGTTTTTGAACTCATTAATTTGAATATTAAGCTTAAAAAAATTACAATAAAACTAAAAAAACATCACATATAAAATTTAAAATGCTCGAGAAAAATGCACAAAAACTCAAACTTATAGTAGTCTTCCGATATATAATCTTTTTTCCCTGACACAGGTGCATAATAGGGAAAATAGAAGGTGGATTATTAGTGGTGGAGTCACTAAAGAAAAAAAAAAAAAAAAAGAGAAATGTTATAGTGACGTGAATGCATAGAATTGTTCGAAATGTTTATGTTTTAATAACATTAGTATTATAGGGTAAGGTAAGAGGGTAAGACGAAAGGGTATTAAAATAAGTTATTGATTTAATGGTGAAGAATGAGTTGCCTATTAATGATGTAAGCCCAAAATGGGATTTAGAAGGAAATAAGAAAAGCCCATAACATAGAAAGTAGTCCGTAGTAAGCAGGAGTGCAGGACATGAGAGTATGAGATATTCAGATCAGAGAAGGAGGAGACGAGTAGTAGGAAATAGGAATCACTAACTAAAGTGATAAACTCTAAATTAGTTGATTCGAAAGAATAAGGCAGCCATTAGTTAATTGAAATGGAGGATGTGAGTGAGAGCGATAGTCCAAGACCGAGTGAGCAGCTGAGGAAGAAGAAGAATCCCAGAAAAGCCAAGGATACCAGCATTCTGAAGCAGAGTGAGTCTATTATTTCTATTTATTTTGGAGTTTATTAGGGTTTGTTAATTACTGAGTATTATTTTTGTAATGGTTGGCAGAGTCCCCCGCCGAGTTCTTTGCTGAGAACAAAAATATTGCTGGTTTCGACAATGTATGTATGCTGCTGCTGCTGCTGCTCTCTTTCTGTTTCATTTAATTCACCTTCATATATGAAGTACTTCATTCTACTTACTTTACTTTGGTTTGGTTTGTAGCCGGGTAAATCTCTTTATACCACTGTCCGGGAGCTGGTTGAAAATTCTCTTGATTCCGCCGAGTCTATCTCCAACCTTCCTCTTCTCGAGATCACCATGTCTCTCCCTCTCTCTCCCTCCCTCCTTACTTGTTTCCCCTTTTTCCTATCATAATTCATATCATCACTCTTTCTTCTATTCTTTTTCCATCTTCCAGTGAAGAGATTGGCAAGACTAAATTTAACTCCATGATTGGTCTCATTGATCGAGAACGTGTTGATCAGGCTTTGTATGACGATTTTGAATCTTCTAAGGCTCGTCAGGTCCCTACTTTTCCCTACTTGTCATTATTCTCACCAATGCATTGCAACTTCATTATCCCACTCTTTTCTCTTACTTTATCTCTTCCCATCTTCATAGAAACGTCTCCTAAAGGAAGCCCGAGATCAACAAATTCACGCCAAAAATGCTGCTTCAGGCAAAAAACTCAAGGAACCTACCACAAGGCCCATCAAAGGCCGCGGTGAAGCCTCATTTTACAGGGTCACTTGTAAGGTCTGATTCACTTTCTCATTCAACCTCTACCCAGATTCTCTCTCTCCATCTCCTTCCCTTCACTTGTATTTTTCTTCGCTGCAGGATAATGGAAAGGGAATGCCACATGATGACATACCAAATATGTTTGGCCGAGGTCTGTTTCATATCAACTTGTATCTCATGTCTGCTTTTTTGTTTTTTGTGTCATTTAACTTGATAACATCTGCAGTTCTATCTGGAACTAAATACGGACTGAAACAAACGCGTGGCAAGTTCGGTTTAGGTGCAAAAATGGTGAGCCTGTCCTTCTGCTGTTAGTCAATGCAGGCACTTGGAACTTTTGTTGCATTGGGTGCCCTTTCATTTCTACGAGTCTTGTTTGGTTTATGTGATCTGTGTCACGCTTATGTAGGCTTTGATTTGGTCAAAGATGAGTACTGGACTACCCATAGAGATCTCATCAGCAATGCAGAACCAAAGTTTTACCACATTTTGCAGGCTGGACATTGACATTCATCAGTATGATCTCAAATTCAAATATATTTGGGTCACATGCTTATATTGTTTGAGTTACTAAGCTTATACAGAATTACAGACATACCCTCACGCCACTCTGTAATTTATTTTTTATATTTTATTTTAAAATAAGTATTGCTATTAACTGTGTTCTCGTATTTTATGACTTTCATAGCTACGACTTCAGGTTCACAGTTTTTCATGTTTTCGTTTCCCCTTTCCGTATCCATTTTCTTTCGTGAAGTTATATGCAATCGATCTGTGACAAGCTCAAATGATGATTCATGCCACCCTACCCCTAGTCCCCTAATCATTTCGGGATTAAGGCATTGTTGTTGTTGTTATTGCTGTTGTATAGTATTTGTTCTGCCATATAATGGTTTGCTTTTAGGAATATCCCTCATGTTCATTTGCATGACAAGCGTGAAAACAAGGACCAGTGGCATGGAGCTGAAATTCAGGTCGTCATCGAGGGTAACTGGACTACCTATAGGGTATGCAAAACAATTGGCCGCTCATCTTTGCTCAGTATTGACTACCTTCTGGATATGCATTTATTCTGATTATTGGTAACATTTTCCTCCTACAGTCCAAAATCTTGCATTACATGCGTCAGATGGCTGTCATCACACCTTATGCCCAATTCCTCTTTAAGTTTGTCTCAGAAACAGCCGAGTATGTTTTCCTTCTCTTGTTATTAATTTCCTGGCCCATGCCTTACATTTCCATTTGTATCCTTCTGCCAGTATTATTCACTGGCTGCATTCTATATGAAAAGCTTGTTCTTATCTCCAATTCGGGACACCTTTTGCCTTTTTTGTTCTTAAAAATATTTATCTAATGCAGGAAAAATGTGACCGTAAGATTCTCTCGGAGAACAGATGTCATGCCTCCTGTGCCCATGGAAACAAAGTACCATCCATCAGCTGTTGATCTACTCCTCATCAAGCGACTAATAGGGGAAACTTTGAAGCAGAATCTGTTGCAGTTTCTTCAGCATGAGTTTGTGAATATTGGAAAATCCCATGCTGAGCGTCTGATTGGTAAGATACTGTCGATGGATCTCATCACTCATGCTTCCTCTTGCTTTACAGTTCTGTCATGTTTGTCATATGGGTGTCAAATGTGGTAACTGGCGGGACACCTCATATACCTAGACATTCCCCAATGAACCAGAAAGGTCTGAAACCATAGTTATACAGAGTGGTAGCACTTTTAAATGAAATAGAAACTTTAAAAAATAATTTGTAAAACTGCAAAATTTGACAAGATTATAAGAGATCTCTTGCAATTCTCCGAGTCTAATAACTTCCATAAGATAATACTATTACCGGAACCCTTTCACTTGTCAAATTAAAGATTTTAAATATCTTAGTTGCTCTTTCATATACAGTTTTACACAAATCATGTATATTTTCCATAATTTTCCCATAAAATATCCTTCCTCTAAAAAAACATGGGTATTGCTCATCACAGTGTGCATTTTACACAACGTAGTACGCTTTTTACAAAACTGCCACTCATTTTTCCTCCCCTCAAACCTTCTCAACTCCTCTTATTTATTTCCTCTCCTTTTCCTCTCCCATCACTCCCTCCACCACCTTTCCCACCACCATCCACCAAAGCCCACCACCGCTCTCCAGCACCACCACCACCACCACTGTCTGCCAGTCTAGAATCAGGGAGAATTGAAACCTCATTTTATGCGGACAAATCAAAGCGCATAAAATTGAAACACAAACACAAAATATCATGAACTATACCCAGCAAGTTAATTGAAGTTAAAAAATGTACCAAATAGACTTAATCAGACACCAAATCATCAAAGCAAAGTTCAATATGACAATTCATGGCAGCAAGCCAGCAACACATAAATTTCATTAAAACCACAACCTATTATGCCCAATAAATCTAGAAGGCTCGGTAGTCATGCGTGAAGTTCATATTTACACACCAAATTACTAAATTAACACAATTTGGTTTGTATCAGATTAATGACGTTGACTTTAATGGACAAGATGTACGCATTATTAATTTGACATAAGATGACAGCGAAAATCAATTCACATACACCACGATTACCAAGACAAAGAACACATTACAAAATAGTGACTACAATTCATATTCAGACCACATCTCATATAATCAGTTTCAAAACCAAAAAACTTAATATGAATGTTGTAGGATTAGAATCAGAGGGAATTACAGTTCTAATTATTTTTAGTTCAAGGGTATAGAAATGAAAAATATTGGGTAAAATGTATTGGGTTGAATGAAATACATATTGTGAAGAGCAACTGCGAAAAAACAAAACAAAAGTGCTCTCTTTTTCTCTTCCTCAAAAATTATTTCCTCCTAGATGTATTATGGATCTCAATTCTCGTAATAAACAAGTATTAAATCCGTATTATTGACTACATTATATGGAGTATGATTTTTTATTTTTTTAATGGATTAATCAAGATTTTTACCAATCAGGGTTTTGATAATCCAACTAAATGGGGGTGGGTGGGGGGGGGGGGGGGGGGGGGGGGGGGGGGTTCTCCAATCAAGTTCCTAATTGTATGATAGAGATTTACGAGATTACGAGATTCGCATATGGTTATTGTAATTTAATTCAAGGCTATGGTATTAGTGAATTATGCAGAATGACGAATGAGAGACAAAACATGGCATGAATGATTATTTGAACCAAGCCATGACACTAAATTTTGGGTGAT
Source organism: Heliosperma pusillum (assembly GCA_022085475.1). Classification (NCBI taxonomy): domain Eukaryota; kingdom Viridiplantae; phylum Streptophyta; class Magnoliopsida; order Caryophyllales; family Caryophyllaceae; genus Heliosperma; species Heliosperma pusillum. Next base: position 47,297 of record JAIUZE010007437.1, on the reverse strand, counting down.
ACTAAAATTTTGTTGCACTCATCATTACGAAGAAGAATCTGGATGACTGAACATGGGATACTTTAGGTTTAACTTAGAAGTTGGCATGAGGCACATCCTTTCAGTTTTGCTGTTAATCAACATGTAACTCTTTGAATTGTGAGTGTGTGAGTGCGTGAGAGGTGTGGGTCTGGTGAGGAACATTGGCGGCAGTGGTGGAGGGGCCAATAGGAGGCGGTGAAGACGGTGGGGGAGGGGGCGGCGGTAGTGTTTGTGAATTTTTTTCCGAGTATTGAAAGAGAAAGGGGTGAAAAGGGGAATGTAGAGAAACATGAGTGAAAAATGAGGGTTAAAAAAGGAAAAGTTGTATATGTTTGAGTAAATGATGTATATGAAAGAGCAATGGCCAAAATATATATGATTATTTTGTCTAGAGCTATCAACATGGTTACCTAGGTAGTTTATAAAACCGTGGTCATGGTTGACTGTCTTCACTCTTCATTTGGTTATAAACAATCTCCTCAGTCAAGTATATTATTGTTAGAACATGCAAACGGGTCGGGCCACACCCAAACGGAGGAGAGACGGTCCACTTTACAACACAAGGGAGGTTCCATCCTAAAACCAATTGGCTATAGGAGGAGTAGCCCCCTTGGTTATAAAGTGGTAACATCTCTCTTTCTCCAACAATGTTGGGTTTTTATATTCCAACAATTATCAAATGAGACACTGACATCCATTATTGTATGTTTGTAATCTGTAGGGGAAATGGGCCCAGAATTCAGCCCCAAAATGGCTGTAAAGTCACTGACCTCACAACAAATAGTTCGTATTCATCAGTTGTTTCGTCAGGCTAAATTTGATGATCCAAGTGGTGATGTTAGTTGCTCCATATTAACATAATCATTACTTCCATCTATTGAGTTTGAACTGCGTTGTCTGATAACCTTAATGGTTGCATTTTAATATGAGTTGTCAACTATGTGCAGTGTCTCAGTCCGGCAGGGGAGTACAATCTTCGTTTAGGAATTATAAAAGAGTTGCATCCTGACATGGTTGCTACGCACTCAGGCAGGTTTGTATTACCTTTCACATCACTTAACTTTATCGTTACTGCTTTGATGCTGTATATTTGCATTTGCCTTGGCAAACTAAGAGCAATTATGTTACTTCTATCAAAGAGTTGCATCCTGACATGGTTGCTACTAGGGTAAAGCACGGATCGGATCTCCGATCCAAAGTGCTAGTTCGGATCGGATATCCATATTAGAAATTTTTGAACCAAATGTTCCAGATATCCAAAATAATCGGATCGGATGCGGATATCAACGGATATCCATAATTTTGAATTTACTTTAAATTAAGTTTGAAACACGGTCATATACATCGTCTTACATGATGATTTTCGTTAGTAATCTTTCTCCAATGTTCTCAACATAAAATTTGAAGTACACTTGCATATTTTTCTTATATTTTAAACTTTTATTAAGGTTTCGTATCAGATGCAATTGTATTTCTCGAAATTATACTATAAAACTATAGTTTTGGATCGGAATCATCGGATACCCAAACATTTTAATTCTAATATCCATATCTAAACCAAGACCAAAGATTTCGGATCGGATATCCAAACAACACTTAAATTTCGGATTGGATATTGGATCGTTTTGGATAATCGGAATTTTTGCTTGGCCCTAGTTGCTACGCACTCAGGCTAGTCTGTATTATCTTTCACATCACTTGATTTTTGACTTTTTAACCGTGTTGATGGCTTGATGCTGTATATTTGCCTTGGCAAACTTGTCCAATTACGTTACTGTTTTGTAAGAGATTTTTGTAATGATGAAACAAAAAAAAAACCCCTGTTTCTTCTTACTTTAAACATGGCCATAAGATACTAAAGGAAGACTTGCTCTTATCTCCTACTTCTTTACGTACATGCAGTGCTCAAGTATTTGAAGGCCATCCTTTTATTGTGGAGGCTGGAGTCAGTGTGGGTGGTAAAGATGTTAAACATGTGAGTATTTCAGCTGCATTGTTGATATGTGCCTTACCAAAGGATGGACATTGTTATCACTCTAGGAACAGAAAATGGCAGTTTAATGCAGGAAGTGCTTATATGATAATATACGATTCCAAAAAAGAAAGTTAGAAAGAAAAGATAGAGTTATAATGTTGTTTGCTTGGAATAATAGATGGCACCACACGACATATTGGTTATTCTTGTCATGCTGAGATTTTTACCTCATCCCAATGCTTTAGAGGATGCATACAAATTTATTTGGGATATTTATTGGGAAAAATTTGTGACTATGTGAGACATTTTACAACATCGTTATTGTTATCTTTGTATACATGAGACATTTTACAACACCGTTATTGTTATCTTTGTATACAAATGTATTTGGGACATTTATTGGGAAAAATATGGGACTTTGTGAGTCATTTTACAACAATGCAGGGTCTAAACATTTTTCGTTTTGCCAACCGAATACCACTTTTGTTCGAGCAAGGTGCTGATGTGGTCACAAGGACAGCAGTAAAGAGGATCAAGTAAATATTAATTTTCACCTTGTTGGCTCTCTCCATAGATGGCTCAGAAGTCCTTGTGCAAGAAATCTCACTGAAGTAACTTTTGCAGTTGGGGAAGTTACAAGATCAACCAGACTCAGGATAAAATTGGGATTTTTGTAAGCATTGTAAGCACCAAAATTCCCTTCAAAGGTACTGGAAAAGAATATATTGGTGACGATATTAGTGAGATAGCTTCTGCCGTTAAGGTAGGTTCATCTTCTCTTTATGTTCGTTATTTTTTTGTCCAGGTGTTCTATTAATTTCTGAACATTGACTATCTGCCAATGCCATCTTTGCAGTCTGCTATCCAGCAATGCTGTAACCAGTTGAAATCCAAGATAGTGAAAAGAATTCAGGCCAGGGAACAGCAAGAAAGAAAGAAGAACATGAGCAAGTTAGTACCTAGCCATTTCATTCATTGAAATATTATTTTCTGTTATCTATTAGTCATCCACAATCTCTCATGCTTGTGGCTTGTTCTTTTGCAGATATATTCCTAGTGCTGCAAATGCCATTTTTGAAGTGCTTAGCGAGGCAAGTCATTTTCAAGCATCAAAAAAGAGAAAATATGAGGCTGAAGATGCAGAAATATTGAGGAAGGTCGCGACTCGTGCTTTGACAGCGGAAACACTTAAAGAGAAACTTGCTAAACATGTCGAACAGGTAACTCTTACCATCTTGCGAAGTGAAATAAATCAGAGTTGGATACTTGATCATGTGACAGGCTGACACTTCTTCCTCTGTCCCGTTTATATCTGTCCATTATTTTTTTGGCACTAGAAATAAGGGTATAGAATAACCAACACATTGGCTTATATTTTCTATTTCCAATGTTATAGAGCTTAGTTTAAAATAGAGTGCTGCAGGCAGGCTTAAGCCCGAGGCTCCGTGAGCTAAAAAGCTTTGACGCACCTTAAGTGCACATTATAGACAATGCACAGGCAGCAAGGGGTGCGCACTTGTATGCAATTTCTATTACTCCGTATCTTTTTTCATTTTACCTCTTTTATTATGCCCTTCTCTGTGGCACGTTGTCCTCTAACGTTTACTCCTTTAAATGTTAACCCTTTTTAAAATCCAAAAAATGGAAATATTGCACCTAAATTTGTCTAGAGAGAACAAATTTGTTTGCAAAAATTGTGCGTCTCACGTCTACAAGGCCCGCGCATGCGCGTGAAGCCTTGCGGTTTTTCGGCTTGGGCCTTCCTTGTCTTGGTGCGCTTTGCACCTTTTCAAACTAAGGTACAAACTTATTATTTTTGGTTTGGTATTTTGGTGAAAGAAAGCAAACTGGCTATTGATTGCTCTTCTTTTTATTGTGAAATACCAATCATTTAATGCAATTCTTGTTATTTCTCGACGTAATTTTCATATTGGTCTATTGGGTTCTTTGGAAACATCTGATGCCCTAGCACAGGGGTAAGATTATGTATATCGAAGTATCTGATCTCCCTCCTCGCAATTGCGAACCCTAAACGCACTGCTGGTGCTGTATAACGATAGCTCAGATTAGTTTTGCGGAGTTACAGATGGCGGAGAGCTAATCAGTCTACCTTGCTCATTCTTGCATACTTCAGCTTCTTATCGTGAACTTGCAGTCTTTTCATGTCCAAAATATTGTATGCATGTACATTTTTTGCTTGAAAACACCATTGGTGACTGTTTATCTTTTCATTGTTTAATCATATTGTAGTTGATCAATGACTTTGATTTTGCTGTTCTTTTAAAAATGGTCCTTGCAGGTGGACTATGAAATGGCACTGGAATATGCAACACAGACGGGAGTGAGCGAAGAACCTAGAGATAATATCTATTTACAATCATTAGATTTGAAAACTAACTTCATCGATCTACATAGCCCAACTTTCGTTTTCAGACTCTTCAAATAGATTATAGGTTAGTTGTAACACACCCGATTTTACAACTTATTACCGTTATTTTCTAATTATTTCCCTAGTTATGTAAAACGTGGTACTCTCTCAAATTTGGTCCATGGATGAGTAAAACATAAATGCGTGATTATTTGTAATTTTTCCCAAAACAACCTCATTGATCTCCTCCATCAAATTAGCAAAAGCACAATAATTAATGGATAAAGCACATGAACCTTGTATCAGATTAACTGTATCTTATGCTACAGTTTGTACCTACATAAAACCTTACACCTAAGAATCTTATCCTGAACATAAAACCCAGGCATAACCATCGCTTTAACCCGTCTTTGATTCTGCATTTTCTGCTTCTCAATGAATATATCTTCCATATAGTCACGATCAAATGCTCTATTCTCTTCAACCCTTAAGATGTTTAATGGTGGGTAGAAAGAAAACGCAAGCAAGTGCAACAACCAAATGCATTTTGCTGCAACAAAGAAAGACTGAAGTAGTGTTTCCGACCAAGGTCTCGTCCAATTAAGTGTCAGTATTATGCAACTCATTTTCTGATCACAAAACTTACTAAACTCTTCGCTGTGATACTTTGTTCCTTTTTTTAGCACCTCATTCCAACTCAAATTTCTCAATGCTACAAAAGACTGGAATTCTGCTAGTCGATTTTGCTGAGGATCAAGTAACTTTGGCGTCCCATTTTTCTGAAAAACACAGTTCTCAAACTCCTGATACAGTGTTTGATTTATAATGGCCTCCAGGTGGTAGGAAACAGCCTTTGAATACCTTGAACTTAAGGAAAGTTTATAGGGTTTCAAAAGCAGGTTTAAATTATCAGATAATTGCTCATCACTTTCGTCAATCTCCTCAAAGAGTGTCTTGCAGAACTGCTTCACCGACAATCTTGCTTCTGATACAACCTGTAAAAACCCTTCAATCATCACTTCCTCACTAACTGGCATCAAACCGTCTCCATTTCTGACATCGGACAAGTTTCCTCTCTTTGAAATGCTATTCACCAATAAAGCCTTCTTTAGCTCCTCACAATAAGACTCCAAAGTTTCAAGCTTTTTTCTCAGCTCTCCAAAGGAAGATCTCATGTCTGAAACTTCTCTGAGAGCTGCATCCCTCTTCTGATTTGCATCAATCAGCTCTTTCTTTAGGGTTTCTATTGGTACTGCACTAAAACCCTTAAGCACTTGGGATACTACTTCAGATTCTGTTCTAACAGGTGAGCTGATATCATTCTTTGGCCTTCTATATAGCCGAGGAAACAGCCATGAAAACCTCATCCCTCGGGGTTTGGTTTGAGATGGATTCATAGCAGCATGAGAGTCTGTTAGTGGCACTATCATACTCCTGTTATCATTATCAGTGCTTATAATTGCAGGTTTACAGTTATTGCAGGAAGAAACGGATTTAAGGTCACCTAAGCTGTTTCTCCTCCTTGACTTATAAAATTCACTTCCCGGTGAATTTGGTATAAATGAGATGTGATTCGTACACGAGCTAGCGACTGATTTAGTATCATCTCCAGAGCATATATGGTTGTTCATGTTTGCTAATCCAGGTGGAAGTCCCTTCTTTGATGTAACATTTGGTCTAGTGTAGTTTGACAGTTGGAGACTTTCAGCAGGAAGATAATTTTGATTCTCCTCTAGTCTGCTATCTTCCCAACTTTCGCCTATTGTGTGGCTTAAAATTTGTAAATGGACATAGCCTGGTAAGGGTTCGTCCTCATAACTCTGGTAATACAGCAATGATTTAGCTTCATCTTTACCCATCAACAAATTAAAAAGAAGAAAAGTGTAAAGGTATGAAAGTCTTTCAAATTATAATAAATGCAAAGTGATTAGTAACTTCAAATACACTCAACGAACCTTGATTGAACCCCAGTAAGTTGCATTAAATGAAGAAAGTATTATCCTTTAGTAATCAAATTATCAAATAGCTGATTTAATTTAATCTCAAAACTCAAGTATATGATACTACAATAAATTAATATGGGCAGCAAGCAAATTTTGTTTCTGAGTTGATTCAGGTCAAGAAAAAATTGATTCAAGTTCCCAAAGTAGGCCAGATATGGTTGGACTGAGAGTAAAAAAATGCTCCTGTGGAATTTCTATATTGTCGTCTGATTTTTATGACTAGTAATTAGAGCCGCCGGCAAACAATGAGACGACCCAAAAACACGACACGAACTGGACACAAAATTAACGGGTTTGGGTTGAGGTTTAATGACTCATTTATGTAATTGGGTTGACACGAACACGACACGAAATTTAATTGGGTTGGGTTTTGGTTGAGCTCTCAAAAATACAAACCTCACACGAATGACCTATTTACTAAAATTATCCTAATTTTTATTGATCCTTCAAGAAATAAATATAATTACACTTCCCAAATATTGACATGACATGAAACACGACATGAATCCCACACGAGTCCGACACGAAATTAATACATCGGGGTTGAGGCTTGATGACTCGTTTATGTAGGTGGGTGAATATGAACACGACACAAAATTTAATTGGGTAGGGTTTGGGTTGAGGGTTCATGACCTCTTAAACATGTGACACGAACATAAACCCGACACGACCCGATCTATTTGCCAAGTCTACTTGTAAAGTAGTAATGATATGAGTTTGATAAAAATGATCAGAATTGGATTTGACAAAATGGACATTCCCTTAAGGGAACTAAATGTAGGAGTCACAATATGGATAATATTGTGATTTTGAGAGAATTAGATATATCCTAAGAATATATGAATATTATTTTATCTTAGATATATCCGTATCAATCAGTATTTATACATATATTTCTATAAATTATTTGAAGTTATAGATTAAATGATGCTTAAAATGAAAAAAGCATATGAAAAAGAGTGAAGATTACTAATCAAAAAAACAAAAGCAAAATCATGTAATAGGGTAGACAAAACCATTTGGTAATGTTATTAACATCGCAAATTCTTATTTCAGACGGACTATTTTCGTCTGAAAAATAAAACGGGATTATGTTACCACTTTTTGATAAAATGTAACCACAACTTATATCAACTTGTTTTCAATAGTGGTCACATCTAACTGTAAAGTAGTTACAAAATCTCGTCTTATTGCTTCAAACCAAAATGGTCCATTTAAAGCCAGGCTAACTGTGTTAACATAACCATTGTCTTCCAGTAGTGTTAAATATTTGTACCGTAGTGATGTTAAATTACGAGTGTATTAAGGGCTTACTATGCCCTAAACATTATGTAATTGCATCTTTTTTACCGTTACTAAAAAATAAAACATAATAAAATAATAACAATAATAATACTACAGTATATTATTATGCAACAAGCCAACAAACACTGTAGCAATTATTGGGTAGAAATGTAGAATGCCAGCAACACCTTATTGAAGTGTCTCTTAATAAGAACCACATATTTATTCCTCATGTCCTATTTTCTTTTAAAAAAAACGGAAAGAAGCAAATTACTTGGTACCTATTCAAGACACAGAATGAAATAGGTGTGAATAAACTCAATAGTTTCACAAGTGAGATTGTTATATTGTTATTTTACACAGATAAAAGAGTTACCACTTTATAAGCTAAGAGTCTCTCTATTTCCAATTGATAATAGAGTTGATCCTTTTTGGGCTTATGAAACAGACTCATAAAGTAGGGTTTGGGTTTGAATCTGTAAATATAAATGATAGCAGAATGGGAGAGGGAGAGAGAGAAGCAAAAGTTGACAACTTTTTATAATTAAAGGTATATAAATTGTTGGGAGGGTGGGAGCATTAGATATCAAAATAAAAAGAGAAGAAATTTATCAAGTGTAGCCCGCTGATATTTTACTTGTTCCACATCGCGCGAGAATGCTTGTATACCAATCAAAGCAATATGTAGAATGTGAAAAGTAGTGTAATATTTAGAAAAGAAAAGAAAAAAGGAACTTACAGGTGTAAAAATAGGATAATCATAAGGTCGAGACAGGGAAGGAGGCGGTGACGAAGAAACAGAAGACAGCAAATTGAGATGAGGAGGAGTATTTCCATGCTTGAGTGCTGCATGTAGTGCTCTTAGCTCCACTGCTTTAGCAATGGCTTCCTTTATTTCTTGCCTATCAATAATCACACCACCCTCTGCGTTATTGTTTAATGCAGCAGCCATGCCAAGGAAGAAACAAGAAGACAGAGAATAATAGCCTAGCATATAAAATCCATTGAAGAAAAACAAGTAACAAACATAGCAGTGTATTTTTGGGGATAAGAGAAAGTGGTTTTGGAGTGAGAATTAGAACAATGAGGTTGAATTGGGACAAAATGATTTTGGTATTTCTTGTGTTTTGTTATAGAAGAGCCAAGGATATAGGAGAGCCATTGAAGAAGAAGATGAGAGAGACACACACACACACTATTACACTAAGGATGGCTTGTGAGTTGTCTTTGTAGTATTTGTAATTTGTTCCACTTTAAGGCAGGCTATGCATGTGAAAGTAAGGCTGAGATGAGGGAATCTACTCTTATGTTTATAAGTTTATTATTGCAACATTACTCTTACTGTAGCTAACACATTGATTGAAATGCCTTTCAAAATATTTCACAAGTTTAGCCTAACCAAAAGGGTAGTTTTGCGTGGTCTCTACAAATATGATTCTTATGGCAAGTTGGCAACACTTCTTGTACATTTATGATACAACCAAACATGGAATATGAGATATGATGATAGTCATACTCGATCACTTTTAATTCATCTCCCCATGGTGCGAGCCGCTAGGTGCTTAGGTCATTTACTAAACAAATTGTCAGTATATAGAACATCACCGCATTCACCAGTAGCTGCTAGGAGTATCGTTTAGCAAACCATTTATGTGCACGTTTAAATTCTGATATCTCGACCATATTGACCTATTGAAAATCCCAAATTTTCATGTTTGCTAGGATTTTCAAGCTAGTTAGAAATATTAGTTGCATAATCATATTTCCTGCCATAATTTTTTTATATCAGTGGCAATTTGTGGGTAACCCAGAAATTTAGTTTGTCTTACCTAGAGCAGGGAGCTTAATAATTCAAGGAGATGGTTTTGGTCCATGGGGCGGTATTTGGATCTTGGGGAGAAATTTGTGATTTTGAAAAGGGGGGGAAAAAGTGGGTTAGAGTCCTTAGAGATGACCATATTGTGATTCGAAATAAGATGTGATCTAGATGGAAGAGAAGTGGTACTTGTGAAAACAGCTGAAAATAATTGATACTCTTCTACTAACTACTCCACAATATTCAATATGACTACTAGGATGAGTAAAAAAAAAAAGTTACATAAGACGCATTTAATTAAATTAGTTAAAGACGTAATTTAAAAACGATTGTCTGAAACCGTAAATCAATATGTATACAAGTATTTCTTATAAGACTGAGTACCCACAAAAGCAACTGCTCCTAATCAATCTTAAATGATATACGTCATCATGTGGGATATGGTATTTGTAAAATAGGGGTATGTCGTATCCAAAATGGAATTCCAGATATGATTAAGAGATTTGTTTATACAAGTTTTTGTTGCCTTCCATAACAACTTTTAGTGAAAGTAGGTCATTATTATATGGAAAAATGACTTTTTATTAAAAAAAAAAACCAACCACTCCATGGAAAAGCTTTCTCTAATTTCAACCTCCACATGCAAAGGTCTCCTCTCCTTTTAAACTAATCCTCACCATCATTTTGACTTGGTTGATCAGAGAAAGGGGGGGCTGGGCTCTAATGTATTTGATACGCGTAGACAGACAGGCCATTTGACAACACATTAAAATCTCAAATGCATTTGGTAAAAGAAAAAAGTGGTAAGTAATGCCATGGTGCTAGAAAATGATAGTGATAGGAAAACCCTAATAACCCGATGACACTTAATATCAGATGGGACGGACAATGGTTCAAGTGCTGCTTAACTAAACACCCTAATAATCAATACTCCGTAACAACTAAGTTTATTTATCCATGACAAGGGAAAAGCTCATGACCAGAATTCCACAAGTAAAATATTCTACTTTACTTACTTTGTTTTCCTTTAACAGTCTTTGGAGTTGTCCTCTTCTTATTGTTGCCTCTTCACAAACAAGATTCCAATTTTCTCCATGACAACTATTAATTTTTGTTATCAACCAAGTATCTTATTAGGGTGTATCCATCCAGTTTACCCACTCTATTAACATTCCAACGCCTCCAATTTAAAAAGCGCGGTCGATGATCACACTTAGATGAAATGCCAAGTTCGGAGGAAATGGGGGAACACTACTAAAACATACCTTTAAAAGGAAAATGGAATAAGGTTATATCGAAAATTGAGATTACTCTACGAGTGTCCCTCCACTTCATTAGCTCCCAGTGTAGAACAGAGCAACCTGCACGGCTACACTAATGATATTGTTAGCATTTTATCCTAACAATTTTTATTCATTTTGCTCATGTTTGCAGCTATAATAGTACGCATTATATACTTGCAACAAACAAAAATATCGTGGATCTTACCTTTAATTTATTCGTGATATATTTGAATGACATGAAAATCCCGTTGAAAGTTCATCCCATGATCACCTCCGGACTCCGGTACATAGTCCAACCACTAGCTAGTTGCTACTATGGAAGTAAAGCAATAAAAATATTACATTGACATCACCATTCTGCAACTCAGCAGCATCACATTAATCAATGACCGTGAGCAAATGATCTCCTGAGCATATGAAACATTCTCATTTGCTTACTCAAAATCACACGTCAAAATAATAGACGCAATTTACATTCCAAATTTCAGTACACTCATGGAAGTAAAACCTGAAAATACAGAAATTATCTCGCTAAAACTATAATCTCAGACTCTAGCGAAGGTATCCGAGAGTCCAAGACCTCTTCCTAGGACAACCAGTATTCTGTGTCAAGAATAATCTTCCGAGAACAATAAGTGATCTCCCCAAGGCATTGTCGTTATATGTCGTCTCATTCATGTGTTCATTCCCGTTGCTTTTTGCTTTCACGTCATTAGTGCACCTATGATACTGACCAGCTTACAAGTCCTTTTCCGTGGCGTATGCCTCCTTCAAATATTTGCCATCAGGTTTGCATAATTAAAAACACTCCATTTCTTCATATAAATCTAATCACTGTCCTTTAGATCTTCCTCACCTTGCCAAACTTTCTTCCTTTGACTGATAACCAGCAAGGAGGCTTGCTGAAAACCACCACGGGAATATTTTGAGAAAAAACAACCAAGGAATCCACAAAAGTTGAACAAAACCATAAGCGTCAATTGAGTCATTGAGTGGACAAGCAAGACGTTTGTGAAGAACTTACACAAACAATATTTTACTTTCAAACTAATAACATGAGGTGGATATATGGCCCCGCAAAAAGTACAAGACTTGAAACCATCCAACATAATTTTTGCATGTGCATGCTGATCACAAACAATCCATTTAAACATCCTAGGTAAATAATTGAAAGGAATAGTCTTGCGAAAACAGACCTTTGTACCAGCTACAACAAAGCCATTACAAGGATGTGCAGCACATGCAGCAACATCTGCTGATAGAGGAACAAATCCATTTTGCCTTGAGCTCATCAGCATATCCTCACTGAACCAGAATAAACTATCAGGCACTCTTTGTACGTTACACTTTCCCGAGTGCATAAAAAATGATCAAGGACACCACCAATCAATTTCACCTAAAGTCCACATGACAGGGAGAACTTGTGTCAGGATAGAAATCCAAAAGATGTATCCCTTTGTGTGTCGATGACCCAACCACATAGATCTGCACAAACAACACTAGTATTACACAGTTGATACCAAAATTAGAAAGCACCACGGGGCTAAAAAGTAAGATAAATCAGAGCTTGGAACTATGTCCACTCAACACGTGCACAATTATCCCAGAAACAAAGGAAGAAGACTCACTGAGTTTGTAGAAAGCCAGGAAGGTTTTCTTAGATAAGAAAGATTAGATGTGAGCGAGCCATCCCTGTAACCTCAGAATGAATACAATCAGTGAATGAAAAATACGATGAGCTCGTGTTCCTTACATTGTTCCAAAAATAAGGAGATACTCACAACCAAGCTGGTGGAGGGCAATGGATATGTGTCACTTCTAAGCTACGGACGTCAAGCCTGCCAGACCTGCAAATTCACAAAACATTAAATCAATGAAAAAGGAAATGGAGGGTTGTAGCTAATGGCATGTCAAGTCTATAATGAACAACCGGCGGGTAATAAATGAGAAACTGTGGTGGGAGTATAGGCTAGTACATCTTATAACATTGGGATTGCTATAGTTATGCCTACCAACCATTGGCAACGTGGAAAATCAAGCACTATGAACAATAAGGATTCATGGGGGGATAAGCCAGTACATATAGAGCTTTTATGTGACAAGTTATAAACTTACCAGCCATCTTCGAGATGAAAGGCCAAGGAGTAAGCACAAGAAGGATCCAAACGGATAGAGTGTATATCCTTTGGAACAATATCTGACTGCGCCTGCAAATTACGTTAAGCTTTAATAAACAAGATCTGGATGGACTTGAAATTTTCTAAAAACGGCCAAGTTATTTTGCAACCTTCCTAATTCAGCTTTGTCAGAGCATTATAATTGCACAAGTCCGCAATATGAGCAGAGCAGCTTCTTAGACATAATGCAAATTTTTCGAACGAATAAAGTATGATTAACAAACTGAAAACAGCCTATCACACAAACAAGAAAAGGTGTAAATTGTGAATATGTTTATATTCTGTCAGGTGAGGGGTGAGAAGGGTAACGAAGTTACATACCTTTAGTGACTCAATTTTCTCCAGCATCATAGATAACTTGAGGGATGCCAAAGGTGGATGATATGCCTATATAGAAACACCAGATATAGCGAAGATGAATAGGCAAAGACTGACCATGTATTTGTCAATCTACCACAAAAGGTGTACTGAAAGGCTGAGACTAATAAAGGTAACCATCGTCCTGCATAATGAGCTACAAAGGTTTGATAACGAAAAAGAGCTGCATCCACATAAGCATTCCTTCGCAAATAACTCGTACTCCCTCCAATCCAATCCAACGTTCCCTTTCTCTTTTCTGTTCTTTTTGTGAGAAGTTTTTAATCAAAAAGGGGACGTTGGATTGGATTGGATTCGATTGGATTGGAGGGAGTATATAACTAGGTTCATGCATCAAATCTTGTCTAGTTTGTACTAGACCACAATTCAGGTCCCAGTGTGCCAGGTATAAGAGGAATGTCGATAGACAAATTTTGTTCAACCTCTTTATGGCTCTGAAATGCAGCAGATGATCTTCCACCGCGAAGATCCCACATGTAAATGATTCCCTGATTACCAGCTCCATAAACAATCTGAAATCAGTAAAAGTATCCACGAGATCAGAATAATCCAGGACTAGATATAGAAGCAGGCTAGTGTCAAGAACATGCAAAAACACAAGCAAAAGCAGCAAAAAAATATCAGAGTTCTGGACTAACAAACCATGCTCCTTACAGTTAAACTCTGTTCAAATTGAAATACTTCAGCTGAGAATGTATGTGTTTGGCTTTCTACTTATCGTATCAATGTCATACTATATATAACAGTATCTACAATTGTTCCAAATTTAATTCAACAACTACAAATCTCAAATGCAGTTTTGAAGGATAAAGAATACATGTTTAAAGGTATTAAGGAATCTTCCCATACTGAGTGCGTTGACAAGTGTCCCAATGACTCTTTATCCCTACTTCCCAAGTAATTCTTATCATAAGCATAATTGTAATTGTAAGTGTTGACACAAACAATATATCAAAAAGAGCTTCTTGTAAAGAGAGTAACAAAAAGACCTATCTTTTTGTGGCCTGTTTGGGAACAAGCATTCCATTTCTAATTCTTGATTTGGGACAAATGTGTTGTTTGGGAAACATGAAAATTTGGATTTGTATTTGATGCAAATCGACAGCAAATTTTATCTCTTCAGAAAATGGCGAATCTAAAATGGTACCTATCCACCTGCCATTTGAAATTCAGGAACTCAAAAACTTGCCTTCTATCTTCTTTATCCTGTGTTTAAGCTTCTTTAGCCTACTATCTCTCTCATATTCAAGCTGCAACTATGTGCTAAAATCGAGAAGTCTCTAATGATTGTAAATGATTCTTATCTGAATTTTGATTTTTTTTTTTAGGGTAGAACGAATCACAGTTGTAAGCTACGACCTAGATATTGTAATGTGATATGCAGTATAACCATAACCAAAATCTTAAATTGAGAATTTTTGGGTTTCCCAAACATAACTTTTGAATTTATTAATGTATCATTTCAGTTTGTGCATTTTGATTTCTATATTTCAAATTAAATCTCAGGGTCCATTGACTATCTAAAAGGATTTGAAAGAACCTGATTTTCAATATTCAATTCTATACTGTTCAGAGCATTGTGGGAATTGGTTGTCAGCTCAACTGATGGAAAGGGGCCTCTTCTTCTATCCCATATATTGATTGAGCCATAGGTGTCAGAAGCAAAAATTCTGTTGACATCATGTAGAGGCAAGTAGAACCAATCAGCTGAGCAAAATGTCACTGATATATCATTGGGAAAATCATATACGGGGAGGTCGGGAGTGCAACTGTGTAACATTCAAACCCACAATAAAAGTTGGAGAAATAAACTCCGGCACCAGACTAATGTCTCACACTCTCACCATTTAGAACAAAAAGGTAAAGACATTGGGGCCGTGACAATGTTAGGGTTTTAGCCTTTATAGAACGATGCTTAGTCAGAGACGTGAGAGTAACTGACCCTAAACACATGCACGTGCACACGCACACTGACCGGGGGGAGAGAGAAAAAATCAAGATTTGAATGGAACAGAAAGTATAAAGCCAAACACGAGGGGGGGGGGGATGTATTCAACGCAGAAGAGGGGGGGGATATATAAGTTAGATATGCCAAGCATAAACCCACCTGGAGTCATTAAATGGTGTAGAAGCTATCTGATAGACCCTTATGAACATCACCCCATGGATTGTCAAAGAAGACTTCTTTCTCAATAACATCCGCCTAACCTGCCCCCACCCCCCGGATAGAAGAGAAAAAAAACTAGGTTTGAATGGAAAAGAAAGTATATAGCCCAACACAGGGACAAGAGAAAGGAGACGAACTCAATGCAAAAGAGAGGGGTATATAACTATACATGTTAGATCAGCCATGCATAAACCCACCTGGAGTCACCAGATGATGTAAAAGCTACATCTGACAGACCATTATAAACATCAGCCCCATGGATTGTCAAAGAAGGCTTCTTTCTCAACACCTGCAGACAGCAGAGACAGTAGCATTATAGGCCATAGCCATACGTCAAGACAGCAATACAGCAAAACCTTGACAAGGACCACTGCAACAAGTTCTCTGGTCTGACCAGAAAGACTTGCACACAGTAAACAGGACTATTATTTTATGCGTCTCTCAAATTTAATCATATGATTATCCTATTCAGACCTTCTGTTACACTAAAACTAAGCATCAATTAATTTGACGGATTATGCTAACTAAAACAAACGCTAAATAGCACTGTTTGCTAAGATTACACTAGTCAAACAAAGCAAATGATATAAGTATATAACAGTATGCATGGCCTTTGCCTATAGTATGAGCAGCGATCAACTAAACATCTTGTACACTCCCTCTTTTCAAATCAGAATACCCAACAAATTCAAAATCCCTCTCACAAAAAAAAAGGTGGACCAGGGGTGTTTGGATTGAAGGGAGGGAGTAGCATTTACATGAATGCTAAAAATAAAAGGATGAGAATTTAACTCACTTCAACAGGTTTTGAAGAGACATAACCAATGTCATAAATAAAAATTTCACTGCTCTTCATTGATGTGCAAGCAACCTGAAGTAGCATCACATTAGTCAAGTCAAAAGCATGGAATGAAGAGCTCCGATTTCACAAAAAAAAACATAAACGTATGACACCAAACAGCAGAATAACTAAATACTAATATAGTAAGAATCCTATCAAAATCCTAGCTTTTTCCAACGCTATGTAGATGACTGGGTGAGCTATTGAGCAATTTTGGTGATCGGAAATTCAAATTAAGACAGAATTATTAGTATAACACGTGCGCGACAGCCATAAAGTCAAGTCTCCAAGTTGAAATTTGAGCAAGTGCACATTAGCAACTTAGTCTGGAAGTCCAAGATGTATAACAGTCTGGACTCCGGAAAACACTTCCATGTAACATACTATATGTCAGCTAAATATTTATCTAATGCATTTATAAAGTAGGGGCACAAAGTTATAAACCTCATCTTGATTTGAAGGATTCCATCGAACAGAATCAAGTTGTCTGCGAGTAGAAATGTGCAAAAGATGTTTTGTCTCGTCCTCATTGAACCCTGCAGCAAAGGTAATTTTACGTCTAGCATAGAAACAGGACTCTATACAGAGCTAGACAGCGTCATTTTGTGCTTAATCAAACTGAGTGGGAGTCGTGAATCTTACAGGGTGATATCACATTACTTTGGCAATAAAGAGATTCAAAATCATGCACCATTAAACACCCAGATCTTGTCACTGATGCTAAGTATATTCCCTGCAATAAAAAACATAACAAGGTAAAGGACAAGTGCTTCGAAGGGCTATAGAAAATTAGAAAACGAGAAATAATGTCAGCAAGTAAACGACAGGGAAAAACAAGAGAACAATAAAGATTTCGCTGCCATGTACTTTTGAGGGATCAGACCAAGTTGTCCAGATGAAAACAAACTACAATCCTAGGTTAGAGTGTTAGACTATATACTTCATGAAACACTAGATTACTGCATCTGTGGATCCCAATCTACCACTTTAATTCCCATCCAATAACTAAAAGCAATTGATTAACAAGGTCAGACACATAATGTTACAAATCAAAATCATCAAAGCTGCTCTCCAGTGCGCATGTGAAATTCGAAATCCTAAAATTTCCAGAACTTCTTAAAGGCTTCATAGCGTGGTTCTATATTTACCTCGTTATTATATAATGTGCCTTGACCAAAGTTAGAGAAGCAATGCTAATAACTTAAATCAGCATAATTTAAGTCAGAAATTATTTGCAAGAGAGCTGGAATGTTCTGGAAGATTAACATAAAGCTACAGAAAGAAACTGCAAGTATCCCTTTGAGAAAAAAGGGTCCTTAACAATATCAAAGACAATACATAAATGGTCAAACATATACCTGCTTATCAAATTCCAGTGCTGAAACTCCATGCCTGGGAGAGAGAGAGAGTATAAAACAATCAGGGGAGACATAATGCCAAGCATTGGTAGCAAATTACAAAACAAGAGGCAGATTAGAGTGTTAGACCACTAAAATGACCATAGAGACACATTCTCATTCATTACTACTGTCGATTGGTTGACCCGCTTAAGTTGATAAGTAAGAAAAAAACAATATCATTTCCAAAATCCATATACTCAAATTACAATGCACATATTTCTTGGTGGTGAAAGATATCCAGCGCTCACACTCTCAGAAGCCAACAAGAAATTGAAAGAGACGGTTTTCAGATATCATAAGTATGTGCAACACGCCAACACCTTTATGGATGCGCACGTTGGGGACAAACCTTGTAGAGGAACCCTCAACATCGAAGCCAGCAAATGACATAACTCGGTCTCTCTGCATATAATAAAAACGTATGTTTGATTAGCAACCCTTTCAGATCATCACAACATATTACAAGTAAAACAATTTGTATCTAATCTTGAATTTCTTTCTTGTAAACAAAGCAGGGAGAAATAGAAACGATGAAGAAGCATACTAAGCAAGTAGATAAGGAGTATAAGTTAAACGACGTACATGGGTTGGGCATGGAACGCCATCAGCATGATACAGATGAGGAAACACGCCAATCTTTACAGCAACATTTAAAAAGAATCATAGAATTAAAGTTGATGAATCACAAATAATAATCATTGATCATTAAATTAAATTAAATATATAAGAAGGAAGGAAAGAGCAGAAATGCAGAGATAGCAAACCTCGGCATAGGACTGAAGCAATAAGCCACACAAATCGCGACGATACTTGGGTTCAATGCGGCCATTAATTTCAATAGCTGCCCTCCTCCACCGAGGCCTTGTGTGTATTCATCTTACTTAACTCAATTATTCAATTGTTTTAACTCTAAACTTGAATCATGAATGAAGACACAAAAAAAAAAAAAAAAGTGTAGGAATTACCTCGGAATAGAATTAGGGTTTGCTTGAGATGCTTCACTTGGAACAACGTATTTCTCCATTACAACGTCTATATCCTAGGGCTCTTTTACAAAATAGATCAATTTTTATGACTTGGAAAATAGAAACAAACACAAAATTAAAGGTCAAGCTTAGTTATATAGTGCTCCGTATAACACACTCATCCTCTTATACTAAAAGAATAAGAGGTCTAAAAAATTTTCCCTCCAAAAAACATCTTTTTAAATAATAGTACATTAACTAAATAAGGAAATTTATATTTATATTAATTTATTCCATTTAATTATTATATTTTCAATAAAAATAATCTTTTCATCAAGTTAAATTTTTTACTAACTTCTAACCTATAATATTTTAATTAAACTATGAATAAAATTTTATTAATACTATTATGTGAGAATTACTTTACTCATACTACGTATAAAACAAAATTATAAACAGTTTTTATTACTTTTGTGACAAAAAATTGAAAAAAAAAATTAAATTGGGATTCCTTAAAATACATTTCAACACGCTACCCAATTTTTTTAATTATATATTACTTTTCAGTTTCAACTTTGTAGGTTCAAAGCAAAATGCAATGACAAGAAAAATGAACAACTAATGAGATCCCACTATTATCCAAATAGTTTATTAGACATAAAATATTTCTATATGCCGTGCATTTATGCACGGGGTCTAAACTAGTTTCATTATTAACATATTTTTTCCTTACATATATAATTATCTTAAATATTGCATTTGTATTTTGCACCTTTTGTTCTACTATGTATTATTTGTGCCCATCTATTTTTATAAGCGTCTTGCTTTAAAACACATTATAGAGTGGGGTGGTTTTATCTGAGATAATTCACTATTTTATTAATTTATTTATATTTTAAAAAGGCCATTATTTAGTATCTATGTGTTTAGCTTTCTATATATATCTCTTAATATAAAACATTATTAATTACATATTTTTTAAATTTAAAAAGAGTGATAATTACAAATACTTCTAATAAAACCATATAAAAATGTCATGCAATCGCACGAAATCGACACTATTTTGTGTATTAAATGGGGTATGTGCGTAGAATGGTACGGTGATGGGGAAGGTTAACGGTGGGACGAAAGCCCATCTTAAAGATACGTTGTATTGGACTTGGTGAACATAACACTATACGAGTAGTCTAGTGTTTAATCTAGTCCATAACAAAAGTCGGAAATTGAGTGAGGTATACGGGTGCCAACGAGCCGAGCCCGAGCTTGACCTTGCTCGGCTTGTGCTCAATAACCAAAACTCGAGCTCGAGCCGATATCGAGCTTACCCGAGCTTGAAAAAAAAGTGCTACCGTAAAGCCAACAAAGTCGTTGACTTTATGGCATCCGTTGGACACTCTTGTTCAACTCGTTCGAGATGGTTTCAAAGTTCATGACTTTCACTAAATTTACTCATCCGAAAGGATGAAATTAATCCTACAATCGAGGATCGACCTAATTTTCTTACCTTATCAAAAAAAAAAATATATTAAAATAACACTATTTTATATATTTAATGAGTAATTCAGTTTGTTGGGTTGGTGTTATGTATAAGACTCTGTTACAATCAGTACAATGCCTTTTCTTCCTCAGAATGGACCTGAAATTGATTTCCTACTAATGCTGCTGATTGGCCCAGTGTGAATAAGTCGCAGCTAATCCAAGTCCATATGATTTAGATACTTTGCTCGCAAAATGGAACCACACAAAGGCTAAAGCTGCGGATATACACTTCTGAAGTTGAGTTCTATGCATCCGAGCTCATTTACACTCACCACAGTCACCAGTCTAGTCTTGATCCAGTTCGAGCACATGTAGGTAGAGTCAACACTCTTCTAAAGTTGCCAATTTTTACATGCATTTATTGCCAACAATCATTTGTTTTGATTTATTCTTTCTTTGTGCTTTGTGAGAGTACGGCAAAAATTCTCATTTGTGACGGGTGACTCGCCGCAAGCTTAAGACGGGTCAAGCCCCCCTTACAAAGAGCAAGTGAGGCTTGATCCGTCTTAAGCTTGCGACGGATCGACCCTTAGCAAGTGAGGCTAGCTGGGAGTACAGACACAATTTCTAACATGTATGTAATTGTTAGTATAAAATTTAATCTGAGACTCCTGCCATTAAGCTGATGATTACGGTCTCATGGTTGATTTTATACAGTAACCACTAATTTTTGGTTCTTTAATGAACTTTATCGAAAAAATTTCACACTTTAATTGAATAGCATGGGTGCATTGGTGCATGGGTGCATGGGTGGCTTGCCAACATAGAAGACAAAGGGCTTTAATTTAGCTCCCCCTTGTCGTTCAGGTGGTTGTTTATCTTACACACATCTTAACATCATCTCCATAATTTTTGATTTTTTACAAATTCCTAGGACAACTGACACAACTGTACATCAAAACCAATTTATGTTTTCTGACATTGCCTATTACATCCTTATTTCTGATATTATTGTAAGATTTTAAGAAAATAAGTAAATGATACTTGATTAACTAAATGGCATGCTTTTATGTTCCCCTACGCTAATGAGGAATGATTTTTGGTAATTATATGTGAATTACATAACCAAAACACCAAAAAGTTTTCCATTTCGGTCGGCCATAGACTACTCATGTTAGCTTAGCATTAATGAAGTACATATTTGCCAAGTGCTAATCTAACATATGTGTCAACCCTTGGGTAGGTTCAAGGTTGTATGTGGAACAGTTCAAATGCACAAGGGATGTATCACCAATCCGTTTAGTTTGATCTTCCTTCATGTTCTTCTCCATGTTAGTAATCAATTCACTTAGCTTTATAAGCTCGCTTAAATAGAAACCTATATATGTTTTAGTATGAGAAATATCGAATATGGATGAGAATTTGAGTTAATCTTACATGAGACTTGGTGGGTTTAGTTGCTTCTGTTCAGGACGGTTAAAAAAGAAAAAAGTTGGCTGATAGCCTTGGATTTCTGTCATCCAGTATTTTGGTACTAATTTTCTTTTGCTTTATTTATTTATTTTGTTAAAAGGGACTATAGCCTAACAGAGTAAAGTTTGATCACCTCCAAAAGGAATATACAATTCACCATACAGCAACATGTTATCATGGTCCCATTTACATGTCTTTTTGCTTTGAATTTGATCACATGAAAATCTCAAATCATTCAATTTCTTAAGATTTGATGGAATTCGTCTTAATTTCCCTAATGTAGGGTAGTCATGTGATATAAACATGCATTGCTTCAACATTTCAAGTGGCTGCATTTACTGTGTATCTCATGCTAGCTTTGTGTCATTGTGAAATAATACCATGAATTGTTGTGTTCACATTTTACTTAATTCTCTCTCGACATTAAATTTATGTGATTCACTGATTATTTCCTTGTCTTCCATCTTTTAGTCTTTATCATCCACTTAGTTAAATGGTTTTATGTCATTTCATGTCCTCCGATTCCAGATTATTTGAGGATTGAAGCTTGCCGTAGTAATACAGGTTTGATTTCATGGGTCGACAGTTCCTCTATGTTTCATACTCTAGTCTAGCTTGATCTGAGCCTGTTATGTTGACCGCAATGAGCTTATCTCAAGTAAGTCGTTCTATGCATTAACAACATAATAACTTGTGATGAAACCCATTAATGTCTCAAAACTTACCTGCTAGGTAGTACAATTATTATTATAGTTATTATAATGTGTAAATGCAGGAAGTAATTTAATGTGAAGACCCACATAAATGAAGGGAAGCAAGCTAAGCATCCCTAAGATTGTTTGAACACAAGGACCCAAACTCTGGACCTAACATTAAACCCCCCTCCACATGGGTAATGGGTTCTGCCCTCACCAGTCACCAGTCACCAGTCACCACCTTCTTAGCCACATCTCCCATATTCAATAATGCTTTCCTTCATTGAATATCATTTACTGTCCTACATTTTAATCCTTATCTCTTACCTATGTTGCCACTATATATATATATATATATATCAATAATAATTCTCAAAGGGTAAAACTGTCTTTCACTATCGCTCCTCATCCCATATATACACTAGCCTTTTCATTGCTTATTGTTCTCCATTAGCTCCCCTTGTTATAGCTCACATAGGTGCTGATCTTTCAATTTAAGAAATCACACTTCATTTTGTTAGGATTTTAAGAAGATGTCAGTGTGTTTACATAAACAAATTGAACTATGAGAAGTGGCTTTTGTGCTTTAGTTATCCTACTACTAGTAGTAACTGTTTTAAGTGTGGTTAATGCTTGCAGGCCATCTGACCGGGCAGCATTACTGTCCATCAAGGCCTCTCTAAACGAACCGTATTTGGGAATATTCAAGTCATGGTCTGGTCCAGATTGTTGTCATGATTGGTACCGGGTGACATGTGACGATGCACGACGGGTTGCTGAGATTAATCTTCGTGGAGAATCTGAAGACCCAATTTTTGAGCGGGCTCACAGAACCGGCTTCATGACCGGTTCATTATCCCCGGATATATGCAAGCTAGATCGGCTTAGCACCCTGACTATTGCAGATTGGAAGGGTATTTCCGGTGTGATCCCAGAGTGCATCACCTCGCTCATACTTCTCCACCACCTTGACCTTGTCGGAAATCAAATGACTGGTAAGATTCCGAGCCTTATTGGTCAGTTGAAAGAGCTGACTGTTATTAATCTAGCTGATAATGCTCTTACCGGTTCAATCCCTCCATCCCTTGTTAATTTGGCCCGGTTGATGCACCTCGACCTAAGGAATAATAAACTTTCGGGTGAGTTGCCAAGCGAAATGGGCCGCCTCCAGATGTTGAGTCGGGCTTTGCTAAGTGGTAACCAACTGGGTGGACCTTTTCCCGCTTCCATAGCCAATATTTACCGGTTGTCCGATTTGGATATTTCTCTGAATAGATTATCAGGTGAAATACCGGATGTCTTCGATAAAATGCCGGTTTTGTCAACTCTGAATTTGGATGGTAACATGATTTCGGGTCAATTACCGAAGAGCCTGTTAAGGTCAAGTGTGAGCATATTGAATTTGAGCAGAAATGGTTTAGGACAGTTGCCTGATATGTTTGGGCCAAGGTCATATTTCACAGCTCTTGACCTGTCGTACAACCGGTTAAGTGGGGAGATACCAAAGTCCATATCCTCAGCTGCGTATATCGGACATTTGGACTTGAGCCATAACCACCTATGTGGACCCATTCCAAATGGGGCTCCATTTGATCACCTTGAAGCCACCTCATTTGCGTTCAATAATTGTCTTTGTGGGAAGCCCCTTGGCAGTAGATGTTGAAGCTGTTATGTTATGCGCGTTATATTAAAGCATTGTTTGCCTACACTTTATTGCATTGCAAATATACAGCTCCTTGAGCTATCAATGTAACTTTATAATGTCCCATCCTCCATCGAATCGACCTAATTCTTAATCTTATAGATAAGTAAGTACCAGTGTTAATGTATTTCTTCTGTCTATTTTGTATACCATAACTCCATAATATTGTACTTGTGCTTAAGACTGGAAGAAATGACAGGCTATTTTATGTAGAACGTGTATACGTTCGGACTATGCTACTTTACCTAACCATTTAAGCGAGTGATGATACTATGTCCTAAAATAACGTGTTATTCTGTTTCTAGCCCGATTCATATATAAATTTCAAACAAGCAAATGTGGAGATGGAGGAAGATATCTAACATATCCTTTAAGCTCGCTGTCTCGTAACCCAGAAAAATAACAAGTGAATGCAAACTTAATTATTGCTGTCGAAACATATTCACATGCCATGCATGTTGCATGTCAACAATTCAACATCTTTCACATTATTAAGTGTACGCTAACCTTATCTTGTCTGAGTGTTTGACGATTAAGACTGCGTTCTTGGAGTCTACTCCTCATACCATCTTACTCTGTTAAACTAACAATTATACTAAATCATCGTTACTTATTTCTCCATATATTCTCATTCATACTTACTATTAGCATCAGAAGAGCATCGATTCACTAATCATTGAATGCTATTTCCCACGGTTTTCGGGCCAGCTAGGTCTTATAATGTATTGAGTGATTGCGGTGCGAATTTCAAGACCTTATATACCACGGCCTAGTCAACCCGATAACCGTGTGGATTTCAGGATCACGATTTTTGACATCGGTGAAATTATTTGCCTAAACCTTCCCAATGATTTTGGTCTTTAGATATCTCTTTTTAAAACCATAAGACTTCCCAAGACCCGGAAAAACGGGTCATTCGGTCGAGTATGGTTGTATGGATCGGTTACTTTTGGTAGGGTAAGGTCATTCGGGTATTGGGTCGATTTCGGGCAAACCTATTTTCTTTGGGTCGGGTCGCCTTCGGATTAACAGCTAAAGCACTTTTGGGACACTTTAAGTAAAATACACTAGTAATGCAAGATGGGTTATGTGGTATACAATACAAGTGAAGTCTTAACTTTCCAAATCTTTATGAGCAACGACAGTAAGAGCAGTGGAAACAAGAGAGAGTAGGGACAAATAAATACTCTGTAAACAAACCAATAAGAGAGCACCCCTCATTTCTCATAATCTCATATACTCAAAACCTACTGTCAACTTTCATCTCTCATGCTCTCTTACTTCACTGACAAAAACTAGTACAAGGAGAGATGGCTGCCTCCCTTCAGGCATCAACAACATTCTTGCAATCTTCTAAACTTACCTCTAGAAACACCCTTCTACTCAGGTCTACCCCTAACGTTTCCAAGGCTTTCGGCACCGAACAAGCTGCAGGCAGAGTGTCTCTCTCTCTTCAGTCTCATGTCAAGGACTTGGCTCACCGCTGCCTTGATGCCACCAAGCTCGCTGGCTTCGCTCTCGCCACTTCCGCCCTCATTGCTTCTGTATGTTGCCTTCTACCCTTTTCATTCCATTGGATTCATTGTCTTTCTAGTGAGCATAATTTGCCTAAAATAGGCATGTGAACAGCCTATTGAAATGACCTGGGAATTACGCTAGTATGTAATGACCTATTGCCCTATTGGTATGGAAGGAGTATTTTGTTCAGTCACCTGGGATGTGATCATAAGCTCACTCACCTGTCAAAACCTTGTCATTCTGTGTGTATCGTATATGTGGATGAGAGATGGGATCAGCTCTTGCAGTAGTCTTGTGCTAATGATCAACATAATTATGAAAGAATGAAACAAGTCACGCGAGACTGCAGTTTTTTTTAATTAAAGATAAAACATCACTGTTGCAGGCATTTCAAAACTGGAACCCTGAGTCAAGAAGTACTAGTTTATATACAGTAGGAATCATGGAATGCATGTATGGTTATTATCACAGTATTGGTAGATGAATCATGGTAGGCGTAGATAGTGGGAGTTAATTAGTAGCAGACTATAAGGGGATGGTCATGGTACTCATTATATATTACAAATAAAGCATCATAAACTCTAAAGTTATAATGATCAATGAGCCAATGTGTTCCCGACTACCAAATTCGGAGGAGATTGAAGAATGCACCAATGTGTTCCAGGCTACACATTTGTCTGGGTAGTCTATGTATGTCAGCTAACAATTGGCAAGGGTCACTGAGCCTCTAAACATGGTACACCTGACCAGGCTCGAAACCCGTCTGCATAAAACCTAGCATTATGGCTCCCCTCAAGTATATTACTATTTTCTAACTTCTAAGTGCGTGCTTCTCTACTGAAATTTATGGTAATGGAATCGCATCACTATTTTTTTTTTACCAACAGGAATGATTCAAAAAGCATGTTAAACAGCCAGACATATATGAGCAGCGTTTTTTATTACTGATGGTGTATTTGATGGTAGGGAGCCAATGCAGAGGGGGTTCCAAAGAGACTAACGTTCGATGAGATTCAGAGCAAAACTTACATGGAAGTCAAAGGAACTGGAACTGCAAACCAGTGCCCTACCCTTGCAGGTGGCCTGGATTCCTTCGCCTTCAAACCGGGCAAATACCAAGCCAAGAAATTCTGCCTTGAGCCTACCAAGTTCACCGTCAAAGCCGAGGGTGTAAGCAAGAACTCGCCAGCAGACTTCCAAGACACAAAACTCATGACCCGTCTCACATACACCCTTGATGAGATGGAAGGACCCTTCGAAGTCTCATCTGATGGCACTGTCAAATTCGAGGAGAAAGACGGGATTGACTATGCCGCTGTCACCGTTCAGCTGCCCGGGGGCGAGCGTGTTCCCTTCTTGTTCACTGTCAAGCAACTAGTCGCATCAGGCAAACCAGAAAGCTTCAGTGGAGATTTCCTCGTCCCGTCATATCGTGGTTCCTCCTTCCTAGACCCAAAGGGAAGAGGTGGGTCCACTGGTTATGACAATGCCGTGGCATTGCCCGCTGGAGGAAGAGGAGATGAAGAGGAGCTTCAAAAAGAGAACGTCAAGAATACTGCTTCATCCACAGGTAACATTACATTGAGTGTCACCAAGAGCAACCCGGAAACAGGGGAAATTATTGGAGTATTCCAGAGCCTTCAGCCATCTGATACCGATTTGGGAGCAAAGACTCCCAAAGATGTCAAGATTGAGGGAATCTGGTATGCACAGCTGGAGTAATATTGTTTTGTGTATACTGACAGTATTGTTGTACCTCGTTTACTTGCAACTGAAAGCTACTTCTAAAATCTGATCAAGGATTTTTCCAGTCTTGTAAATCACCAAGTGTTGCGTATCTTCCGTTATGTCTAAAATCTGTAAAATTGACGTATGAAACAAACATCCATTAAGAATTTAAGACGGTCTTTAACTTTATATAAACTGCACAAATCAGTAAACCCATTCCATGTTCAAGTTGAGACAGCTAACCTGAAACGAGACAAGGAACCTGAAATGAAATCAACTTTAAGCACACCCCTCATCCCAGGAAGCAAGAATAACGCAACAAATCTCTTGCATCTTGTAAATTCGAATTCAGCACCTTCCACTTCATTTACATCCAACCAGAATATGGTTTAAACTCGACAGGTCACACACACAGCTGTTGGCTGAACTGACCATGCATTCGAATATACTATAAACATATATATTGCAAAACTCATTAACGATGAACATGACCTTAAATGAAAGCAAAAGCAAAAACATTTACACAAAAAAACGTAATAACGCACTAGAGCAACAAAAAGCATAATAGAGCGATGACCTACAATAGGAGGGCTGTCATCCTCAATTTTAATGCCTCCAATTGTGGCTATAACTACCTAATGTATTGCAGAGCAACAACCACAATAAAATTGCTCAAAACATGAATCCACAAATTGGCTGGCATCCCCAATCTTCATGCTTAATCGTGCAGAAACTACAATTTGCAGAATATTTATCACTAAACTAGATCGTCTACAAAAGGCAAATATTCTGACTGTAAACCACAGTTGAAAATCTTCTTAAAGATATGATACAAAACTTCAGAAATCTCATCCCTGGAAATGGGTTACACAGTAGGTCTATTTTCGCTTCCTCCTTTTTCTACGTCTATCTTCATCACTGTCGCTCTCATCAGAACTGCTGTCAGAGCTTGACGAGTCGGAACTTGAAGAGCTTGAGCCAGAATCAGATTCATCCTCTGATTCTGGTTTCTGTTGTTGCATTATCATTCTTGGCATGTTCTTGAGGTATTCTCTCAAGTTCTCTGTTAATCCACCGAGCCCAATGGACGTGAAGAAGTTGATAGCAAAGCGTGTGTTCCGCGGGTTATCTTTAGGGAAAATTGACTCAAATGTATCATTCATTGATGGGTCATTTAGCCTATCATTAAGTAGACGTATACCCAGGTGCTCAGACAATTCCTGCATCAAGAGTTGAACAATCAATGAACAACGAAAAAATAGGAACCCAAAAAATTACATAAATATGGTACTCCATGGTTAATAGACATAAACCGCTGCGCATGTTAGAAGTATCACTAAGTAATCACCGCAAACTAAGAAAAAAAATAAAAGACAGAATATGACTGAAGCTCTCCAGATACCTGGAAAAGGATCTTGATGAAGATACGGGATGAGGAAGTTGTATCCTCCTCAGTCAGCCGAATGTAGGATAAGACATGCCATGGGAGAGCATCAGTGCCCAGCAAATGAGCAAAGAATTTGGCCACATTACGTAACTTATTCGTCTCAAGCCGATGAATCATGGAGTATTGCTGGACAAAACATTTCTCAAAATTCTCCTGGTGCACTTTATTTATCATACAGAATCTTTGACCCAAAAGGCCATAATACCTAAGATATGTCCTTTCTTGGCTGCAACATTCTAACAACATTATACACAGCTCCATCTGCATAGACATAAAAAAACACATCACAAGTCTGATATTAGCTTGTAACCCAGGAAAAAAATTAAAGCAGGCAACAGTACCAAAATACACACATCCTGAAAACCACTCGAAACACTCAAAGAAGATCAATAAAGGAAAATCAAGCACAATAAAATTCTAAAAGCGGTACAAAGAAACATATGTACAGGTAGCTCTGCAATTTCAATTTAGTCATAACCTTTTGGCAGAAGTTACCAAACAATTCTAGCCTAGAGAGTGGGAAGGAACTTGCTATTCCAGAGAATTAGATGTTAGTCCACTAGATAAAATGGGAAGACACCGATACCCAAATTATAAGCCGTAAAAGTGCAGATTCCCAGAAAATATAGACTATAGAAGTTACTCACTTATTATTAGGCCTCTGGTAACTTTCTCAGATTATACCTTGAAACACCTTATTGGGCTTCAATGCCTTCAAATACCATTAAGACAGACTATTAATACACCAGTCGCAGAAGCAAACCAAAGTCAAAGAGTCTATATGGTTTCAACCTTTCAAGTTATGGAAAACACCATGCATATATATCAAACATTCAATATTAACTATTAAGTGATAAGTGAAGTACGCAGCCTAAATTGTCTCCAAAAGGTAACCAAGATCAAGCAACACAAAGTCATAAAACTGATGTTGTGGTAAAACTAAAGGCGCACTAAAGGAAAATTTAAAAGATAAATTAGTAACCTCTTGTCCAGGCTCAAGCTTGATTTTTAGTAACTTATGCCCAGCTTCTTCAAAATCAACACTCGACATAATTGTCAAGTATATTGTTCTGCGGAGATTAACAAGATTAGTCTCTGTGGCATCTTTTATCTGCATTTGCTCCTCGTCATCCTCCTCATCTTCATCATCATCATCATCATCATCATCATCCTCATCAGACCCAGAATCAGCGTCTTCCTCGTCCTCTGACTCATCTCCCAGTATAGATTTCTTCACCTCTTCATACTTTTTCTCATTTTCGATAAAATTAGGATCCTGCTTGAAAATATCTGCATATAATGAACAAGTGACCAAGAATGACTCAACTAAACCAAGGCATCGAAACTCAGTGCACCAGTAGATCATGGTAGAGACGTAGAGTGCATTTCAACGTGGTAATAGGGTCACACTTAGTTAATGCTTGCCAAAATTCATGCATGCAAGCAAAAAGAGGAAAAAAAAAAAAAAAAAAAAAAAAAGAGGAAAAAAAAAAAGCGACTCCAACAGTTCAATACCTATAGAAGTCTCAGGATCTATCACATCATCTTGTAGTGATATCTCGTGAGTCAGCTGATCTTCCGGCTCGACAAGATCCAGTTCAGGCCGAACAGCAGGATGCCCCTGTAAATGCAAATGGTCAAAGGAAATTTAGTATTCACGCACTTATAAAATAAAGCCAGTCTACGAATACAAAATTACATGATCTCAAACCTGAAATTTGGCTTTTCTGATGGCAAATAGGCCTTCGATCAAAAACTGAACTCTCTTGTCGATTTCTCCTTCATGCAGGATTCCACGAAAGCGCTCAAAGATCCCTGCAAAGTTCATCAAATCAAAGCTGCAATGAGTATCCACGCTAAAAAATTGCAAGTAAATTCCTCAAAAGGTTTCAAATTCAAACATCAAAATCATATATTCATATGAAAAAAGAGCTAGCTCAACAATTACAAAGGCCACCTTCATCCTACAAAAAAGTATACCGGGAGAAATAATCACAATATACTAGTAATTTCTTGGGTGGTTGTTTGTAGTTACGGTTCAACAATTGCCTAGTACCTACAACCCCCAAGGATCTATACTCATATGAGAAAACTGAAAAAGTATACTCCCTCCCACCCAAATTTATTGTCCACATTCTATTTTTTGGATGATTCAAGGAAAATAGGCGAACTTCCTACTCGACCCCTAGAATCATTGAGAGTTGAGACAATAATATTTGGTAGGAAGGGATTGGTTAGTAATCTAGGGGCAATATTGGAAGTTGAAAGTTTTTCGTATTAAATGTCGAAAGGGGACGCTTATTTTGGGATAATTCTTAGTGGGGAAAGGGGGAATAAATTTGGGATGGAGGGATTATCATGGTGTATTGATCAACGCAGGTGGGTCAAGTGTGTGTCACAACTCCCAGGATTCAGCAAGTTGGCAGAGCGTAGATGGATATACGAGGATGGCACAAAACAAAAGAGATACAGGCAGTACGACATGGCGGCAACCGCAATAAAATCAGTTAATGGGGTATAGTTGTAAGAGAGTACGAGTGTATGATGCTGAAAATTGGAATTCTGAGCTACTGGAGGTGTTGAGCTATGGTAGTGAAATTGGGATAAAAGCAATTGAAACAAGAGGGCATGTCCAAGTATTGTCCCCTGCTATAATATGAAAAACTAGTATGGGTTCCAAGACGGGTATATGAGAATGAGTAAGAAATAGACTGACCATGAAGACCCTTAGGGCAAAGGTCTTGAAGAATGCAACCACATTCTTTGACAAAATCAACAGCGACTTCAACACTATCATCAGTAGGGTTATCTAGCAGAATGGTAAGCAGCTCCAAGGCAACAATCTCGTGAGCAACTTGCTGGTTGACGAGATGCGCAATGAACTTAACAGCAGCTAACAATTGAGGCTGAGAATAAAAAAAAAAAAAAAGAGAAATGAAGAATGAAGATAAGCTGCAAGACAGTCCTACGCAGAAAAAAGAAGAGAAGAGAAGAGAAAAAAAGACCTTATCGTTGCGCTTGAAAGATCTCTTAAGCTGCAAGACAATCCTACGCAGAAGAAGATCCCCAATTTCAGGAAACTTGGTATTGACAACAGCAACCAAAGCAGCAAAAACGTGAGTGAAACCGGGGGAAGCCATTTGAGATTTGATACAGGAGCGGCAAAACAAACCCCTACCCCTGATAAGATTCTCAGAGAACAACTCAGGGATGATATTCTTGATATTAGTAGCATTAACCTTGTTAACTAAACCATTAATACTCTTCCTGAGAGCATCCCAAGTCAAACGCTGGTATTCGGCACTAGCTTTATCGTCGATTTCTTTCATCATTCGAGCCAACTTGAAGGGAGGGATATAAACCCCACCGGTTCTACCAAGTGTAGCAAGTGGACCACCGGGATTTTCATTGGGATCAACTACCTTGACATCTTTTTTAACATTTATCTTCCCGGATTTCATTTCCCTGTCGCTGTCGGAATGTTGACGCCTTCCCCTCCTCTTATCATCCTTATCCTCCATTCTCTTACTATTACTATTACTACTACGATGATGCTCCGTATCCCGCCTATCAGAATCTCGCTCCCTTTTCTCGCTCCGATCTCGTCTCTCACCTCTTTTAATAGACCTCTCTTCTCCATCCGAATCACTCCCACCACGATGCTCTATCTTCTCCCTTCCCCGCCTACTCCTCTCAGCCATAACCGGCATATTCCTAATTAATTAATTTCCCTCCCAAATCACCTTTTAACGATTGGATGGATGCCTTTACTTAATTTAGGGTTTTGGTTAATTGGGGGATCTGTGGATAATCGATATACAGAGAGAGCGGGAGGATGGATTGTTATTTGTTAAGTACAAAGCCACCCAACCCAACTCGGCTTCTTTATAAGTCACAAAGAGGGCTACCCACTCCAATTCGGGTTATTTATAACGACACTCTCTAATACCGACTTTATTTACTTATTACGATTAATCAAAATATTACTCCACTATTATTAATATTATATTTAATATATTTATTTAGGCTAATCATAAATACAACTCATACGCTCCTAAATACAAAATTTAATATCTTTTCTTAAGTAGAATTAAAGTTGGAATTTATGACAAAATTACGCGTATATTGATGTCATTAATGCTTGTTTTAAACTTTTACTTTCTCTTTTAGACCCTTAAATACAGTCCACTGGGTTTTATATATCATTTTCCATTTATTATAATGAATATCACTATAAACATATTTATAATGTATTAATATATTCTACTACACCTATATGGCCCGTATTCCATCCGTAATCTTCTCATTTCTTTCGAAATTATTACTTCCCCTACACGGCCCATATTCGATTCGCCTCCACCTTGCCTCCCATCCTACCCAGGTCTTTTCTCTACTATTCCAAATTATAAGGATATTCCTAAGCGTTTTAAATAATGTTAAATGTGCGACGGCATTACCTTATAACGCTCACAATCGTCATTTGTTTACAATGGTTGGGTGTCAACCACGTGATAATTCTCTCCCCACTTGCTTTCTTGTGAGGGGGATTGATCCGTCTGAAACTTTCAGACGGGTCATCCTGTCTGAAATGAGAGTTTGTGAAAAAAGAAATAGATTAGGTCATGTTTTTTTTGGACTTATTTCTGCTTAATTTAAGTTAAGTTCAACAAATGTAAGTTAAGTTAAGTTAAGCAAAAAAATATTAAGTTCAGCAAAAATAAGTTAAGTTAAGCTCCTACTTCTCTTCTACTCAACTACAAACGGTACTTGCCTTTTCACGGTTGTCAACGCAAGTTTTACAACGTAAATATCTTTAACTACAAATTTGTAAAAATTATAAAAGTTGAATATTTTTAATGTAATTATAAAGACGAATAAAATTAGATCCCACATGATTATATTTTATCTTATATATTAAGAATATCTCATTTAAGACGGATATCCATCTTAAGTTAAGACAATTTAAATACATACCAAAGTTATGACTTTCACAAAATCTCTTGCGCGACCGTCTCATTTACGACCACTCGACCAGTAGTAAACTAGCCATATTTTCATATATAGTGACCACTCGTGTAGGATAATTACTATTACCCAAAACTAGTCACTATTAATTATTGTACGACTTTTATTAAAATTGAGAACACAATGTCATCTAAGGATTTGATGGTGTAAGCTCAAATGAAGATGAAGAAAGTGAAAAAGATGATGATAATATGGATATATATTATTAAAATAATTGTAATATGTAATATACTTTTTAATTATCTTAACTTGTATTTCAAGCTTATCAATATCATCTATAATAATAATAACAACAATTATCATTGTCATTATTTAAGTTATTATTCATTTAGTTCGGAAAAGTTAAGTTCATATAAGTTAAGTTCAGAAAACTTAAACAAATACCCCGCGTATAAGGTAAGTTAAGGTGAACAAAAAATAAGTTCAGAAAAGTTAAGTTAAATTCAGCCAAGTTAAGCAAAAATAAATTAAGTTGAGCAAATATAAGTTAAATTCAGAGAAGTTAAGCAAAAATAAATTAAGTTAAGTTAAGCAAAAATAAGTCGAAAAGAAGCGGACCTAAGCGATAGTGGTGAATTGTATTTGGATAAAGGCAAGTTGGAAGGAAGGGTGGTCTAGTGAGCGACAAATTTGTAGGCGTAAAAACCGAGTGTGGTGTGTGATTAGCTCTTAGGTAATTCCAAAGGTCCCCCCAGGCCCCACCCCAATGCTTCGAGTTCTACTTTTCAGCTCATATATACAAGATCAAGTCAGTTTCAACTTTGAATTCTAAATTCTTTGTTTTTTTTTAAAGCGGGGTGGATCATGGATGGATGGTGATTGGTCATTGGTGATGTATCGTCATCATTCATTGAATTTGCCCCAAATGATCTACAATTACAGTATAATCACTTTCAAAGTAATTAAATTGTACTAAGCATTACAGAAGAGAATAAAATAAAATTAAAAGTGGCTAAATACAATAGGGTCTTGATTTTCGCAGTACACATTTTACTCAACTCAGTACACAATTTACAATTATACCCTTTGTATTTTTCGTCCCATTTTTCCTCTCTAACTTCTTTCTAATATACTCTCTACAATAATAATAATAATAATTTCACATATCCATTCTCCTTTAATTTCATACCACAACGATTCCGATTCATGTTGTTGTTGGCGGCGTATTGTTTCGTCGGCCGAACGCCTGGCGGTGGGTTGTGGTTAGGGGTGATTGCATGTGGCAGATTGGGTCGTGGTGTATTGGTCGCGTGCATAGTGTGAACTTTGACGGCTGACCAGACCGTCGGCGTTTGGGAGTGGGTAGGTCAGGGTGGTGCGTGATGGCAAGGTAGTTTTTATTGTTGTTGTGCGTGAATAAGTGGGTACACTGTACTAGTGTACTGCATTTGCTTCCTTTTTTTTTTAACTTAATAATTAATTATTTTGTAAGTTTTGCCTCCGGTCTTTCCCCTTTTTTCCGGCAAAATGACGAGATTCCGGCGTTATCGTCGGCGGCGGCGAGTTACTGCCAAACCACCGCATTCTACAACAATACCAATAATTAACTTGAAACAAACCCTAGTTTAAAAAATACAAAAGTAAAATGATGACTGAATTAATTAGATTGATAATAATTAACTATTGAATTAAAAACTTATTCTACTACGATGTTATAATCATTCCTAATTGAAACTTTGGAAAAGATTGAAAGAGTTTAATAATTGAACAATAGAGAGAAGTAGAGGGAGAGAATTGAGTTTGAAGTTTTTTAGTAAAGGGTAGTAAATGGAAAGTTAGTTGTAAAATGTACTGAAATGAGTAAAATACGTACTGCGAAAATAAACTCTGATACAATATTGCAGTTAAAAAGACACCTCATCTCTTCGTAACCAATTTAAAGCTTTAAGATCTTAGCGGGTCGGACGACGGGATTCTGACTCGCTATGGCTTCCCGAGCGGCGGTCTTGTAGTCGTAGGAGCAGTGATGGCGATCCGAGTATCTATGCTGGGAGCAAAAGAGATCTCCGCATCGACACCTGAAGCCGGTGAGTCGGACCCGTTTTCGGCATCCGGAGCATCGGTTAAGAGGCGTTTTGGCGTTGTCGGATGTTGAAGCGGCATCGGTTGGCGTCTGTGTGTGTAGGAGGGTGGGACGAAAGGTGTGGTTTCTATCTAAATGGGTGGGTTGTGGTCCGATGGAACCGCATCCGGCGGTGGTGGAGAGAGAAGGAGGAGATTCAGCAGGAACATGGACCTTCCAGGGTCTCGTCCACCTATGTCTCAAACTCGTCTAATCCTCTGCATTTTCAAATACCACTTGTCTTCTTTAGACCATCCTCAAGCAGAGGTCACGTTAATTAGGTCGCGACCCAATTTTACTCTTAATCCCACTTTATTTATCTGGACCTACTTTCACCCTCCCAAGCAAAAGGTCACGACCTAGGTCATCAACCCAATCATTTTCAACTTCATAATCCATATTATATACTTTTCTCTATTGTTTTTTTATTATTCAACCAATAAAAATTGTCCACCTAGTGGTCAATAAGGTGGTCAATTTTGCTCCATCATGGTCACAAATTGACCTTTTATGTAGAATGGTCACAAATTAGCAAAGAAGGTCACCAATTATCTTTGTTTAATTACATCATTAGCATGATCAAGCAAGGTCATGACCTACCAATCTTCATTCCATTAAAGTAGAAACATTTAACCAGCCCACATTGCGCCACGTCATCATGTTAGTTTTTGTTTTTTATTTTTTTTATTTTTTTTATTTGTGTATTGGTTTGGTTTATAAGATTAAAATAATTTCTCAGGGATCCAACACATGCAACTTTCTAACAATCCTAAACAATAAATTAAAATTTTACATTAATACTCCGTGATAAATTACATTGATATACCAAATTATAAATTAAAACTATACATTAATAATAAATATTTTCAAAAACGAAAAATAATTATTAACATTAACACAAATATCAAAGATGCAACTTTTTACATTAAGAAAGACAAGAACTCAAAAAGAAAGGATTTTTACATTAAGAAAATTAAAAAATTAGTATATAATGCATGTAAATAGTAAAATTATATCATTAAATGCATAATGAAAATCTTAAAAATAAGAAATGAAAAATTTGTGCAGCGATAGTAATCAAATTAATGAAAAAAACTTTATAATATCATCAAACCTTAGAAACTGGATGAAGTGCTTAAAGTTTAAATGATCTCCAAAGAAAGTTGTTTCGTTAAGAATGAATTAAATAATACAACCTGATTTGAAGGTTTAATGGACTGAGCGCGGTAGAGAAATAGTTTGTAGGTGAAAGAGAGAGGGGTTGAGCCATTTAGAGCTTGAAATAATTGGATCTAGGGTAAAGTTAATGTTTTATTCTGATATATGTGAACCGTCTAAATTTTACTCGGATATATCTACGGTTAATCTTACTTAAGATGCGTACTATTCGTCTTAAACTTAAGATGAATTAAATATTACGAAAAAATTTGGTATTTCTTAGGCATACAAGTGGGATGATTTGGTATATATATTCGATCCGTCTTAAGTTTAAGACGGGTAGTGCGTCTTAAATTAGAACTTATGAACTTATGATCTACTTATTATCTAGGGTAAATGTAATTTTATTTATGTGGACACCAAATTAATTAGCTGATTGACTAAATTTATAAAGTGGAAGTTTATTAATTATTGCGTGAGACGGTTTTGCACTTTAAGGTGATTTTATTGGGCAAAAAAAATTTATTAACTAGCAATGAATGTTTTTCTATGAAAATGGACTGTTTTACCAAGTAAGATCGTCTTACTTTATAAGTTGTGTTTATTGTGTGTCAATTTCGAATCAATTAACTTGAAGCGACGCTTATTTAATCAAAGTTGATATTGTTTGCATCTATTTTGCAATAAGACTAGAGAGTACCGAGAGTAATTAACAATAAGTAAAATCATGTAAGATTCACTTAAAAGTAGCAAGTTTAAAGAAAATAAAGTTACATAATCTACCAACAACCACCTTAGATCTCTCTGTAGAATTATTAATATCGTGTACGAATTACAAATTTAAAGAAACAATTGATTAGAGGGAGTACATTATACGTTATCTATATATAAACTTTAAATTTATATCAGTGAATTTTCACGAGTTAACTATGATTATTATTTACGAAAT
This sequence comes from Heliosperma pusillum, assembly GCA_022085475.1. Classification (NCBI taxonomy): domain Eukaryota; kingdom Viridiplantae; phylum Streptophyta; class Magnoliopsida; order Caryophyllales; family Caryophyllaceae; genus Heliosperma; species Heliosperma pusillum. The sequence continues at coordinate 9,383 of JAIUZE010007437.1, read as the reverse complement.
GGTGGAAACATACACTTTACGTCTCATTCATTTGTTTATCTTTTAAATCTTTGTAAGGGGCTTTTTAATAAAAAGAAAAACAAAAAATTTATTGAGACGAAATAAAAGTCTATTATCTACATTTTACCCAATTAAAAAAATATAGATTTTAGATCATACCTTATTTTTAAACTTTATTAATATCAATTATGCAAATACAACCCGTGCATTTTTGCACGGGCATAAAACTAGTTGACCTTGCTTGGGGATGATCTTACTTGTATTCTACTCTTTTCTAAACCCCTTTTACAATTTATACGAGTATTATATTTCATATAAACCCACATTTTAAAAACTTATATAGTCTCCTTAAATTAATTGCTAATCAATTACTCTTACATAAATACTTGACTCAAATAATAACCACCTTTACAATAATATATACTTCTGTAAATTAGTTTTACACAAATATTTGTGCTCTATTTTTTACTGCGTCTTTTTTATTTTTAAATTTACAACTCTTACTTTTTATCTCCATATACGATAAATCGATATTATTATTTGACGTAAAAGCGCGGAATTTTTTATCAATCTAGGGTTATCCACATAACTATTTCACGTTTTAGGGCTCATTTGAAACTATTTCTTCCAAATGGGTCCACGTCATCACCAATATTTTTTTTTCCCAGTTGCAGACTAAACCGCTGGCAAGGCCAGCGATTTTACGTGTAAAAAGCAAAACCGCTGGCAGCGCCAGCGGTTTTATAGGCTATTTGAAAAAAATGTGTCACACAATAATCAGAAGGTTTGTATTGGGGGAGTAGAATTTGACACTTAAAACCGCTGGCAAGGCCAGCGTTTTTGTAGGAAATATATGGTGAAACCGCTGGCGCTGCCAGCGGTTTGGTGTCTTATATAAAAAAAAAAAAACACGCATAATCACTCATTCTCTCACTCGACACAAACCCAAAAAAAATCCCCAAATTTTCCCCAAACCCTAAAAACCCGAAAACACCCTATTTTCCTTGATTTTTCTTCCTAAATCTCAATAAACTAAATCATATTCAATTTCTATTCATCCAATTGAGTAAAAAGGTATTAATTACTAAAGCTTATGTCTTTTTTTGTTTATCATTGTTATTTAGTGTAGTTTTAATATTGTGTTTGAGTGATTTTGTATGTTGTAGTTAGTTTAATCTTATTAATTATTAATATTTAGCAATGGAGATTAATAATTTCCCCTTGACTTGTTGGTGGAATGGAGAAATTGGTGTAGATGGTGAAAATGTTGTTTATAGAGGTGGTTGTGAAACTTTTGTTATTGCCAATAGCAATATGAACTTTGGTGAGCTTAAAAATGAAATTTATGAAGCTATAGAGGTTGATAATACTAAGTTTGAATTGATTTTGAAAATGAAATTTCCAAGTGTGAGAGGTTACAAAGTGTTGTCGTTGTGTAATGATCGTGGTATGAGGGCTTTGTGGGCAAGTGTGTGTCAATCAAAAGCCGCTTCTATGGATTTGTTTGTTGAATTAAAGCCCCTTGAACCATCAAATTCCATTTTTCAAGCCACTTTAAACTCTCCAAATTTTTCATTTACAAATATGTTAAACCAAATTGAGAATCCTACTTTGTGTGTTTCTTTGGGCACAAATAATGTTGATGAGGAAGGTTTGGATTGTAATATTGAAGGGGATGAGGTGGAAGGGGATGTTGAAGAGGAGGATGAGATGTTGGTGGGTGTTAATGATGATGATAATAGTTTAGACCTTGTCTCTCAAAGTTTTCTTAATACCCAATTTACAAATGTTCATGTCTTAGATGAACAAGTAAATAAATGGTATAGAAATGAAGTGGGACATACGACAGGGGGAGAGTTTATGGTGGGTCAAGAATTTGGGAATAAAAAAATATTAGGGCGAATTGTGACATCTTATAATGTTCAAAGAAACCAAGTTTGTAAAACCACCGAATCTAAACCCGAAACCGTTACCTATAAATGTGCGAGAACACCGGTACCTTGCAAATGGTATTTAAGAGCCACTAAAAAAAATATTGCCTTTGAAACATTTACAATTGTTACATACAAAGGCCCTCATGAATCATCATGTGTGGTTCACAAACCATCAATAGACCACCCAAATTTAAAATGAGAGTTCATTAGCAATGCTATAAAACATCTTGTTGATGCGGATTGGGGTGTGAAGATTACTTTGTTAAGAGCGGCTTTGAGAAAAGAATTCAATTTTACAATTTCTTATGCAAAAGCTTGGGGTGCAAAACAAAAAGCTATTGCGGATCTATATGGCGATTGGGAGGAGTCTTACGAATATCTTCCAAAATACTTAGATGCTTTAAAGGAATCAAATCCGGGTACCCAAGTCCATTTTGTTAGTAATCCAATTGTGCATGGAAAAGTTGATCAATTTGATAGAGTTTTTTGGGCTTTTGGTCCATCCATCCGAGGGTTTTCACATTGTAGACCAATTATAACTATAGATGGAACTCATCTATACGGGAAGTATCATGGTGTATTGTTGATTGCTATGGGTGTTGATGCAAATGATCAACTTTTCCCATTAGCATTTGCTGTAGTTGAGAAGGAGAATTATGAAAATTGGAGTTGGTTTTTAGCTTGCATTAGAGTGAGGGTTACTCAACGGACCGGCATTTGTGTAATATCCGACCGACACAAGAGTATCTTAAAGTCAATGTCAGAGGTAGGTAGTGATTGGGAGGAGCCATATGCTTTTCATAGATATTGTATCCGACATCATGCATCCAACATTAATACAACGTTCAAAAACACTCAGTTGAAAGAAACCTTCTCAAATACGGCTATGCAACATCAAATCCGCAAATTTGATCGAGGGATGGAGAACATTGGTCGAATTAACATGAAGGCCAAGGCTTTGCTAGAATCAATACCATTAAGTAAATGGTGTCTTGCACATGATGGTGGTTTAAGATATGGTTTAAAAACCACTAACATGTGTGAATGTTTCAATGGTGTGTTGAAAGGTGTGAGATTTCTTCCCATTCAAGCTCTTGTGAAGGCAACTTTCACACGAGTTAATAAGTACTTTGTTGATAGGCGTGAAATTGCTAGGACTAGAATGGCCAACGGTTTAAAATGGAGTGAAAAAATAACCGCCAAACTTGATAAAAATGATGAAATAGGTGCTCACCATGAGGTGACATGTTATGATCGTCATGCGGGTCTTTATGGGGTGGTTACTAGGCAAGGACGCCGTGAAAGAAGCATGGCAAACCGTGGTCACACAATAGACCTTGAGAAAAGGACTTGTACGTGTAACAAATGGCAAAACCTACATTACCCATGTTCTCATGTTATGGCGGTGTGCCGCTCCCAAGCTATTGATTGTGATCAATTTGTGGATCCATTGTACCCATGGACGCGGATCTAATAACGGCTTTGGTTGAGAGATGGCGCCAAGAGACACACACTTTCCATTTCCCAATTGGCGAGGTTGGTATAACTTTACAAGATGTTAATGTGTTATTAGGTTTAAAGGTTGGTGGGTTGCCTATAACTGGTCATGGTGAACAAGCTTGGATGCAACTATTTGAACATTATTTGGGTATTGCTCCACCTAAAGAGGCTATAAAAGGAAAAGCCATCAAGCTATCTTGGTTAATACATACATTCACACGTTTGCCAGATCCTTACACCGAGCAACAACTTCATTACTTTGTTAGAGCTTATTTACTCTACTTGATCGGGGCCGTACTCTTCCCGGATAAGAGTGGTAATCTAGTTCAATTTATTTACTTCCACCTTATAACTGATTTGACTAGATTGAGCGAATATAGTTGGGGTAGCGGAGTACTAGCCTACTTATACCGCAACTCTTATTTGTTTTGAGATAGTTGAATGGCATTACGCCGAGAGGGTTGTTCGACAATTCGGTTTGCATCCAACGATACCACCTTTATGTAATACATGTTTGAAGTTGCATGCGTACGATCGTCGTGGAAAAGAGAAGGATTATGTAACTCTTCATAAACTTAGCATTGAAAAGTGGAGGAACCGGAAGAGGTACTTGCTTCCACAAGGGACTCCATACATTGGCTACATTACCTACTTCGATCCTTACATGATATGGTTTCGTTCCATCTCTATCCCAATCATTAGTCCTCGGTCCAATGAGGTTCAAGGCACCTATGAATCTCGGCACTACTCTTATCCTACCGCTTCGGACTACTCTTTATTGGTAAGTGACTTACAATTTAAGTAGATTATGTCATTTTTTTTTTGTGGTAAATATAGCCATGTATAATGTGTTTTACACTAACACCTTTTGTAGACTCAAGCAAATCTATTCAACTACAATCATGCTACCACTTTACTTGGCTCTTTACCGGATGATGCTTCAATGAGTCATGTACAAATGATTTATGAGATGCAAAAGATGTCGCTTCAATCCCTCCAAAATACTAGGCAAGGACATCTCATTTATCAAGAACAACAACACGGGGGCGGAGACGGAGGTGGAGGTGGAGGTGGAAGTGAAGAGGAAGAGGAAGAGGAAGCAGAAGAGGAAGACGAAGAAGAAGAGGAGATCCATCGCTATACCTTCCGGGAGCGTAGGTCAACTCAACACCATCATGAAGACACGCCCGAGGGTTCGACATCACAAAGAAAGCCTAAGAGAGGTCGTCCCGGAAGAAACTAGACAATTTTAATAGTAGTTTGTTTATTTCAATGACGGAACTATGTTTATGACATTTCTTTTGGTTTGGTACAAGTGAAACATTTTAAGCTTGTTTGTATGGAAGTCTTTGTTTATGACATGAAGTCTTTGTTTATGACATGAATCGTGTTTGATTTATTTGGGTCTTTGTGTATGACATGAAGTCATTGGAGAATGAGTGATTATGCGTATTTTTTTTTTTTATATTAGACACCAAACCGCTGGCAGCGCCAGCGGTTTCACCTTATATTTCCTATAAAAACGCTGGCCTTGCCAGCGGTTTCTACTGTCAAATTCTACTCCCCCAACACAAAACCTTCTGATTATTGTGTGACACATTTTTTTTCAAATAGCCTATGAAACCGCTGGCGCTGCCAGCGGTTTGTCTTTTTACACGTAAAGTCGCTGGCCTTGCCAGCGGTTTAGTCTGCAACTGGGAAAAAAAAATATTGGTGATGACGTGGACCCATTTGGAAGAAATAGTTTCAAATGGGCCCTAAAACGTGAAATAGTTATGTGGATAACCCTAGATTGATAAAAAATTCTAAAAGCGCGTCAACTTTGCACACATATCACAAAACAACTCCTACGGAGGTACAAGTAAGACGACCATGCCCGTCTTTTGGCCCGTGCAGCTGCACATGGCCCCGAAAATTTAGGCCCAAAATATGTAAGGAATAAATAAATAAATAAGTTGAGTGCAGCAACAAACAATGTAAAGTAATGTGTTTCAGTTATTTGCTTCCTGCCTTCCAATTCTCAAGTTCACAGTTCTATTTTAAAGCATTTTTTTCACATTACATCTTAAAATCAATCCAAATTAATTCAATTTCTATTCTATTACGTAAAATTCTACTTAAGAGATAACTATATGTTTGGGTCACAAAATGAACTAAATAATTTTATATTCATACATGGGTTTAATTTATTATTTCACACCAACTATTAACTATATTAAAATTTAGAGTTTGTTTCGCTATATGTTGGAATTTTGAATTTTATTTCTGGTTGGTAATTAAAATTTAGACTTATGCCAGAATTAGAAATTTCGTTTCAAAACAATATAAGGACCTCATATTTAAATTTCGCACTGGGGTCTCGAAATCTCCAAGACGGCCTCGAAGACAACATACAAGTTCAGTTGTCTAAGTATTGGACCTTGATGAAGTCTAATACATAGTACAAATGCATAAAGCATTTACCTTTATAATCAAAATTAGTAGATGAATAATTAACTAATGAAATATACTCTCTACAACTTTCATTACGCCGTGATATTTGTACTATACAATTAAGATTTCATATAAAATAAAATTTAAATGTTGAATCAAGGTAGCATGTACGAACACCAAAACTAATAACATGTAAACTTCGAACAGTATTAAAAAGGCCCTCTCTACCTTTTCCTCTCTCTAAAAAACCAAATAATCGAACTTTGAAACCACTGCATCTCCTTAACCCCTCATTGCTCCCTTTTGCTGACCGACTTCTCGTCGAAGTTTGGGTCGCTACTTGGCTTGGGTCCGGCGAGAAGGTTCACTCCAATTAACCATGATCGATTAATTTCTTGGGATCGATCGATTTGTCGGGATTGTTTTGAGTTTTCTGTGTCTGGAGCGGTTCTTATGTTGAGGTGTATTCGGTGTTGGCTATTGCGGGTTTGAGAGTGATGGTGGTTTGGGTCGGAGGCGATGGTTTGCTTCCAATTAACCATGATCTTTAATTGTTTTATGCTTTCAGTTTTAATAAAGCTCCTAACGGAGATAGTAGTTAGCATCGACATGTGGGTTGGATTCGAGAGAAGACGATGTTTATTGGCTTATGTTGGCTGGAATCTGGTTAAGGGACTGCTAGTGTTCTCCCTTCTTTGCATGTGGGATTTCTTGATATGTTGGTTCTGTGGTCAAAGGATTCGATTTCTAAGGTGTAGGAGATTTATCTCCACTGATGGCAGACTTCGTCGTCTTGTCTATCTCAATAACTTTCTTCGTTCTTTTCGTAAGAGCGGAAGTACACCTTCTCATTGCTTCTTTGCAGCTCATGTGCGGCGATGTTCTCAGAAAGTCAAGCGTGGTTTTGAAGAGGATACAAGTGATTATGGCCAGTCCTCCGTCCTTATTCACCCGCTAGTTTATTTTATCGTTGTACCTTTAATTGGTGTACCTTTAATTGTTTATCTTAGGAGCTGAAATATAATAGCTCTCAATGTTTCCCGTAAGGCAATATAAGTTGTTCTGGTATTGTTGTCGAAAAAAAAAAAGTAAACCTCACCACATGGTTGAAGTGTTATGACAGACTTTGTTGTCTTGCTTCTAATTTTTTTCATTCTACGTTCTTTCCGCAAGAGCGTAAGTTTTCATCGTTATTGTCACTATGAGTGTAACAACCCGAAAAGTACCCAATTTTTCTAGTAAAATATCTTACGGATACTTTTCAGCAAACTTAAGTTTTAAAATAGAATTTATTGTTTCGAGTCGTATTTGGAATTTCCGAGTTCGTATTTGGAATTTCCGCGAGATTTCATGAGAATCCCGTTTTAAGTCATCTTTGACTTTTCTTGACTTTTAAGTCGTCATTGACTTTTCTTGACTTTTAAGTCGTCATTGACTTTTCTTGACTTTAAAGTCGTCATTTACTTTTCTTGACTTTTTAGTCATCTTTGACTTTTCTTGACTTTTAAGTCGACTTTGATTTTCGTTGACTTTTCCGACTCACCCCGAAATTTGAAAGACCGAAAATATATTTGAAAAATAATAAATTTAATTTATTAATATTTATTAATATTTATTTGAATTTAAGATAATTTAATATAATTATTTTGAATTTATTCGGGATTAAAGAATAACTTTTACGGTTTAATCCCGAACGTCATTTAACTATTCCCGAGTCAACTTAAATCCCGAAACAAACCCGAAACTCGACTTTGGCATGAGTCACACGCGCCATGTCATCTTTTTCCACTCATATTGGATCTTTTAATTAATATGATTAAACTAATAATAATATCTTAGATATTTATAACTTTATCGATCCGTTAACTTAAATTACGCAAATCGTTTAAAAAACAGACCCGACTATCACCTATACCACACGGCTCCTCTCCTCTCTTAAGCTAGATATTTTCCTTTCTTTTGATTACAATAACATAATATCTAATTAATACCTAGATATTTCATTAAACTATTATAAAACCTAATAATATCTAATTAATTACCTTAATTAATTATAAAACCCGAGTCAATTCCGTAACAACAATTTCAAAACCCGACTCGATATTTTCTCTATATGTACACGGCTCACTCACCACACTTACTCACTAACAAATTTTCATTTTACAATAAATCAAATTAAGATCTAATTAACACTTTCTTTAATCGTTCTTCATCGTTCTTCGTCGTTCTTCGTCGTTCTTGAGCAAAATCATCATAAAACCTTCATTTCTTAGTCAAATCCGTCCTAACTTATATTTCTAGAATCTCCTCTTCGCTCTCCATCTTCAAGTACGGTTTATTTTCAATTCCGACAAAATCGTTTTCAACACTTTAATTATGGAAAATCAAGTTTTAATTCTAACAATATTATTCTTGTCATTTCTTATAGGGCAAGATTTTGAAGACGAGTTTGGTAACTCGTATATTTTAGAAGGAGATTAGTAGACGGGTTTCTTTAGTTCTTATTTTGGTGCTAATTGATTTTGTGCTAGCTAAGGTAACGATTCCGAGTTACTCGACGTATTAATGTTACATATCTTTTGTTTTTGTTCATGTTATTGTTATTTATGGTTTTTGGTAGTAACATGATAAGTTGTTATTTTAGTATGTGGTATGAATTTTTGGCATGTTTAGTGTTCTTGACATATTTGGATGATTTGTTAATAATCATGATTTTTGTATGGATGTTTGTTAATTAAAACATGTTAGAAATAATTTTAGAGTGGTGTTGATTGTTGGCCGTGTATGGTGGCCGTTTAGAGGGCTGGAAACCGACCCAAACCAGGCCGGTTCAGGCCCGGTCCAGGTCCGGTCTGGTTGGCCGTGATTTGGTCCGTTGGTCTTGTGTCGATACTTGATTGTTTTGTTGTTGTTTTGACGGGTTTTAAATATGTTAAGCATGCGCGGGAAATATTAAGAAACGGTTTAGAAAAGTTGACCCAAAACAGGCCCAAACCAGGCCTGTGGGCCCAGTCCAGGCCCGTGTCATTCTCGGCCCAAAACAGCCGTGGGTCCCCTTCCTTGGACTTGTGACGGTTTTAGAGTTTATTGTTATTTTATCGTGTTTTGTAATATTTAGCAAGTGGGAAATATAATAAGTAAATTATTTAATTAAAAGGTTTTCAATATATTATTATTTCTCACATATTAGAAATAATAATACGTGATTGTAGTTTAATTTTATATCCTTTAAGTCAAGCTGGTTTTCGTATGATTTTAATAATTCACATGTTAGAAGTTGTAATAAAATAGCATGAGATGAATATGATGATTTTATGTTCAAGTCTAATTGGTAAAGACTCTGTTTCTAGCCGGTTTGACCAAACGGGTTTGGTCACACTAAGATCTAGTCAGCCCCGTTTTGACTGATGACCCGTCGCGGGACTCGGGTCGGGGATTTGTCTTCAAGTAAGGTTGTATTTAATTAATGAATTAGCCTTAGTAGATATGAGGCGATATGATATTTGATTATGATTT